>ML823534.1:92086-140777 GCA_009831015.1 Picea engelmannii
CGGCCAAGTCTCTGCATATGAGCGGTGGAAGTGGGACTCAACTGTTGGCGGAGGAGAGGGATTTCTTGGGGAGGGCCACGAAACTCGGTCCCGCATATTTATTAAAGGAAAAGACGGTACTTGGTTTTATGCAGTTTTATATGAAAATACCTGTTTCCCTTATTTACCATTTGAGCATGTCTACAATTTTATCTTGCCTTCTCAGAATCGCAACAAAATTCGATTAGTAAAACAATTTGCAATGGAGAAAAAGTTCTTTCCCAGATTATCATATTCTCCGGCTAATTGGACAGGGACGGGAGAATGGCCAATATTATTAACCCTCAGGGTGGATAATTTTTGCACGGGAGAGTTAGGTCAACGTTGGGGTTCGGGAATCGATGGGAGGACGGATGTGCATCTTTATTCTCGACAAAGAGACCTGTCTGCGTCAGAGGCTAACTCGGGAGCAAAGAGACTCGTTTTTCAGTCAAAAATAAAAATAAAAATGGGTCTGAATTCGGTGATATTTTCAGGGGTAATCTGAGTTTTGCATGATCGAAGTTTCATGCATTTCAAATGCTTACTCTAGGGTTTTTCTCTATTTTAAACCAATCTAGGTGTTAAGAAATTGACTCTAGCATTGTCAAACTGTTTTATGAAATGGTTTTTTAGTTGGAATATGATAATACTAGCACAGCCACAAATTCGTGGCTGGTAATGGTAAATGCTGAAAGGACGGCTTGCAAAACCTGAACTGCCGGGAAAGAGAAACGGCCCAGAGGTGGACAGAAGAAGTCAGAAGGAGTTGGCTGGAAGGAGGCAGTGTGTCCAGAACATGGCTGGTGAAGGCCAAAGGCTTAGGTTGACCTAAAGAATGAAACCCTAATCTGATGTCTTTATAATAGTGAGGAAGTTAGTGGTTGAAATCACAACCATTGATTTATTGGAACTATTATTTTTTGTTGTTTAAAATTTATTTTTGAATTCAAAAATAGATTAATAGAGAAGTGTTGTAAATATTTAGTAAACTAAAAAAATGTTAAAAGAATATGGAAATAAAATTTAAGGTTAAATTATTAGATTTGTGTGCTGAAGTATTTGAAAAACGGAAACCCTTTACAATAGTCCCTGCTGCGGTGAGGCAGGGACTAATAACACAACATTAGGTAAAAAAATGTGAATTTATCAACAACATTGAATTTATCCATTTATATAGCTATCTTTCTGAGAATAAATTCAGAGTTATTCCATCATAATCAGTTCATGAGAGTTATTCAATCATAATCGGAGCATAAAACAAAAATAAGACATTCAATCAGAATCAAAATATAAAATATAAAACAAAATATAAATAAGAAAACTAATTACGAGAAAAAAATGTGAATATATCAAAACGTTGAATTTATTCATTTATTAATCAAATTTGGAAAAAAAAAACTAAAACCTGTCCTTGTCTTTCTGAAAATAACCAGAAAGTCATCCAATCATAATCAGGACATATCAACATATCATTATCTCTCTAGTAAAATACCCAGATTTATAGTTGTCTTTCTGAAAAAACCCAGAGAGTTATCCAATCATAATCAGAACATATCATTGTCTCCCTAGTAAAATACCCAGACCCAGAGAGTTATCGTTGTCTTTCTAAAAGTACCCAGAGAGTTATCCAATCATGATCAGGACATATCATTGTCTCCCTAAAATACCCAGAGAGTTATCCAATCTTAATCAGGACATATCATTGTCTCCCTAAAATACCCAGAGAGTTATCCAATCTTAATCAGGACATATCATTGTCTTTCTGAAAATACCCAGAGGGTTATCCAATCATAATCAGGACATCTCGTCTGAGAATATATCACAGAAGAAATCCAGAGGGTTGTCCAATCATAATCAAGAGATATCGTTGTCTCCCTGAGAAGAAATCCAGAGGGCTATCCAATCATAATCAAGCCATCTCTATAGGAGCGAGCGATCAGGGCATGCCCTCAAAACAAAGTGCGCCCGTTGGACAGTCCATGATGTTAGCCTCCACGAAGTAGTATTATGGGATGAAATTCCTTCTGTATAAAATCCCCAACAACAGAAGAAACCGGAAAGCTGCTTCCATCCAGAACATATTCCTCTTCATTCTGTGCTGGGAGGATAGAGCTGGTGGTAGATGAAGGTTAAAATAATTTAGATGCATTCTAAACCATTTTTTTTCCTGAAAAAATGGATCTGTTGGCTCCAGAGTTTGCCTAATTCAGGCTCATTTTTTTACCTGAAAAACAGATCTGTTTGCTCCATAGTTAACCTACTCGGACGCTCCATAATGATATCACCCACGTTATGCATTAATACCTAGAAAGTAAACCCAACCTTAATATTATTATACTGCTGTAATAAAGTGCTCAATACACAGTGATGGCCACCATCACACCACCAGTTCAGATTTCAAAGAGAACATACCATCAGATTTTGGCACAGTTCAACCTTTCATTAAATGTATACATCAACATCCAACAAACCATAGCATATACTACGAATAACGTAAACTCAAAAACCCTAATTATGACAATTTTCAAAGATCGGCCTTCGTAGTCAACAGATGTCACATAGTTTTGATAGGTCGCTGGAAGAGGTTAGAATAAGACTACGGTTGGGCTAACCAAACACAACAATAAACTTAGGCACTCAAGATAAGAGGTAACGTCAAGCAGGTCTGGGGAAACATTGTGCTATTATGATGGATCGTTTATCCCTCCTCCAAGTTGCTCGATTACCACAGGCACAGCAGATGATGATATGAGGATTGCACCTAAACGTTGCATTCATTTATCTTTGTAGTAGCAGTCACATATATCTCAACTTTTGTTCAACTTCTGTAACACAGTCTTATTATAATGTACCAATAAGAATTTGAATTATACTAGGGTTGGGACGTTGTAGAGAGACGGACCATAAATAATTAAATCTTTGAAAACCAATTAGCATTAAGTGAAGGATCTGTCAATAAAGCTCAAACAATCTATAAACCCTACATTGTAAAAATAAAAATTTGTTTTTTTAGGTTTTTTTTTTTTTGTTGAAGCTAACAAGAAGATCAATGCCTTAGAGGGAAAATATGGTCTGTTATGGCACAATCTATAATTGCCCAATACTTGCTCAAAGCCTAAAGGCAAGTAGGCCTATATTGATCTAACATAGGTAGTCCTATCACTCTCACCCCAATAGGATACAGGATACCTCTTTCTATTTAGGAGGAGAGGAAACTCACTATTTCTATTTAGGAGGAGAGGAAAGGAGGAGAAGAAACTCACTCCAAGGGAGACGTCCCAAGACGTAGTTGGTTGATGAAGGGTAAAAAGACCAGGTAAAACCCACCCCTCTCTCTAGGTCACTTGGAAACAAATCACTTGGTAAAGTTAAGGGGGGAAAAGAAATATGCTACTTAAACTCTAGCAAAAGGAAGACTAAAGCTTTGGGACTATAGCACTTAGGCAAATGCAAATTTATGGGTTAGTTTTAGAGGTTAGTATGTTGATTAAGACAACTAAATAAGAGTTGTAACAACAATTATAGCAACGGTAATATGGTTGTTCGTGTAAGTGAAAGTTTCAAGAAGATGTGTTGAAAGTTTGTTTCGTGTCATTCATCCACAAGAACAAGAGTGTAGAAATCAATGTCTTTTAGGGGGCTTATGGAGTCAATAATAGTGAAAATATCACTTGGGAAATAAAATAATGATAATGCTTAGCTAAGGGAAGAAGTAAATGCAAGAGGTGTTGGCACTTCAAGGCCTCAAACATTTTCTCTTTTTAAGGGAGGTTTTGCTAGAGAGTAGGCACTTTTAGGCCCTAGCTTACCTTCCTTCCTTAGCTTTTGAAAGACAAATTTAATTGGTGACAAGAATGGGATTACTAGAGAGCTAGCACTTTAGGACTCTAATAATCACTCCCAAGAAATATATAATTGGCAAGATCAAGCTAGTAGAATAGTTATAGAGAGAAAGAAACATTTGTTGTTTCTCCCCTAGGGTTTAAACAAGCATTTTCATAATCTTAGACATGAAACAAGTAAGTTTTGCCACAAACATCCATAACATGAATAAAAATGCAGATTTTCCACTTACTTCACCATGAATAATCAAGTCAAACCCTAGTTGAAGACCATTCCACCATGAAAAATGCCAAAATACACCACCATAAATCTCTCCCAAGAGGTGCGCACTAGTTATTTTAGCCAATAACCCTTAAAGACGGAAAAAATTTCAGACCACCACTTGTGTGTGATGAGTTATGATGTAAAAATGAACTTAGCCAACCATAGTTATATGGGAAATCTTGGCTAATTAATCCAACAATTGTGTCTTTTCATAAAATAGATCCTACATGTCAATTTTCTCTTGAAATTCAAAATTAAATCAATTTTCAACATTAAAACCCTAAAGAGGGTGACATCATCCTTCCTAAGGCGACTTTAGGCCTCCTCCATTAGACGTTGAGGTCCTCTAGAAAATTGTTTGGCCTCCAAAGGCCCTCCTCCATGCCACACGTGCCAAAACTGGAGCCCAACATCTCTCAATGTCAAACCCTAGCTTTGGGTGATGTCAGGGGGCTACTAGGGTGACGTCCAAGGTATTCAAATCCAACGTCCAGGTGGGGAAGGGTGGCCTCTTATTATTTAGGCCTGACAGGGTGCCTTCAAAGGAAATGTCCTCTTCCTTCACTGTGTAAGCCTTCAATCTCTTCTTACCCCCTGGTTGGGGTTCTGACATCCATCTGTGGGCTTTGATCCCTCACGAAGGTCCGAGCTAATCATTCCCTAATGTGTACCTATCCAGCGAGAAAGGTCTTGCAAAAACAACAAGTACATCCTCTAGGGGTTCATAAGTCACAAGTATCATAGCATGTAAATTATATCCAATAATTAAATTACCCAAACATGTGCATCAAACCCCCCCTTAACCCCAAACAAATGTTCAAAGACGTTATGCAATTTGACAAGTTAGGTTTGGAGAAGGTCTCAGGGTGTCCTATTCGGATAACCTCTCTTAATTTTGGGGTTTTTCTCAGGTGGAGTCTAGTCCAAGTCATGTAAGTGTATGAGGTGGCATGGGGTAAATATTTGGGCATGGGGTGCATGTGATAATAGGGAAATGTAGAGTCTTACCCATGGGTGCCTTTGTGGAGGGCGAGTTGCACCTTATCATGGATGCAATTTTTCCTAGCCCATTTATTTCCTTTTACTCTTAGCTTTATTTTATTTTGATATTTTTCTCTTGTGCTACAAGGAAATAGTTGAGGGCCACTGTCCTGGCTTGATGACCAAAGGTGACAACGTCATCCAAAAACATTTCATAGAAATGAGAAGTTTGTCTCGTGATGAGACCCCATTTCTCTTGGTTATGCCACCAAGAGCCACTACCCTAGTTTGGTGACCAAATAGGTGGTAGTGTCATACCGCTACATGCCCATGGTCATAATAGGTCGGCTCATGATGAGACCTCCTATCCATAAACTAGTACCTTGAGTTTTTATGTTATCTTGTGGGTCCCATTTTCTTATTGAGAAGCTTTTCACTGCTTTCTCGGGGATCCCTGGGTGAAACATCTTGAATGTTTCAAAATTGGATTTTAACCCTTGTCAGCTAATTTTACCCTCTGGGCCTTTAGCCCCTTCTTCCCACAAGGTAAGGTACAACCCTTCCTAGTGTATCCAATCCCAATACCCAAACAAGGATAGAGGAGATGGAAGGAGTAAAGATGGAAAGTGGTAAGTATGGAGAGAATGGACGATGATGTTTCACATATCCACATAGTAGCAACCCATCCTAAAGGGAAACCAACTTGCTAGGGCACCGTGTCACCCTTCCAAGTTTAAACGAGGAAAATAGCATAATTTCCAAAAAAAAGTCATGAAATGAAGAAGGATTCGATACAGCATGTTCAAGTGCTTCAAAAATTAGAGTGATAGATACCATGATACTTGGACTCATTACTGCATGGAGCAAGACTAACTACTACTTCAGGACTAGGCTGGTGTGATGGATATTGTTGCATTGAAGAAAAGAGGGGCTCTTCAGGGCCATGCTCAAGTCGTATGGCTCTTAGTACTCCCTAGGCTAAGGGATAACATTTGGCTCCAACTCGGGGACTTGTGCTCACCATAGAGTGCATGAGAACCTCAACATCTCTGGTATGACCTGTGCCTACTAAATATCAACAAACAATATTAGTAATCCCTAGGGTGGTGATATCACCCCTCGTCCATATATGATAGAATAAAAAAATAAAAAAATCTCTAGTCTAACATATGATTATGAGCATACATATATACATAATGAAACAAGACAATATGAAAATTGTAACGAAAATTATGCTAACATGATATGCAATGGTATGTACAATGGATGAAAAATGCTTACATATTCTAAATTACCTGTACTTACCTGTCATGTTGTCGGTGGGAAGTAATGCTTGATGTGGATAGCATTCAAAGGTAGTTTCAAAGCCTCTCCCTCGAGCATTGTTAAATTAAAAGAGTTTGTTCCTTCTTGACTCACAATCTTGTAAGGACCTGTCCATAATCCGTCTAACTTCTTGTGCATACCAAGTTTCTTTCTCCTTTTGTACCATAATAACACTAGATCCCCTTCTTTGAAATCTCTCGCCTTTTCTTTGTGATCAAAAGTTTTCTTAGCCTTCTCTTGACTTCTTACCATCTGGTTCAAAGAAATCCTCCTGGATTCATCCAATTCCACCAACTAGTCAATTCATCCTTGGAGTGCTTCTTCCTCTATGGTGTATTGTTGGGCGAAGTGGAGGATGGGAATTTGGAGATTCACAGACAATTTAGCCTCCAACCCATATACTAGTTCAAACATGGTTTTTCCTGTTGAAGTCTTTGTTGTGATACGATCTTCCCATAGGGCGTATTTGATCTTGCTATCCCAGGACTTCTTATTCTCTCCCACAACCTTATTGATGATAGTCATGAGATTCTTGTTTCTTGAATCTTCCAAACCATTCCCATGGGGATAGTAGTTTGACGAGTGGGATAGATTGATGCCATATTTGAAACAAAAATATGCTAAAAAAAGGGAGCTAAAGGATTTGGCGTTGTCAATGGTGATTTTGGCAGGTGCTCCAAATCTTGTTATGATTATTTCTTCCAAGAATTTCATGACCACATCTTCAGTAGCCTTCTTTGTAGGAGCAACTTCTACCCATCTGGTGAAATAATCTGTGGTGTTCAAAATCCATTGGTAACCATTACTTGAATTATCCTTAAATTCACCGATAGAATCCAAACCCCACTGTTGAAAAGGGGTTTCTACAATCACATGCCTTAGAGGTTGTGAAGGGAGTTTTTGTTTTCCCGTAAAGTATTGACAAGGTTGGCATGAGCAGAGATATCGATGAGTATCAATGAACAATGTCGTCCAGTAATATCCAGCTCTCAAAATCTTTTGATCAGTAGTACGGGAAGCGAAGTGTCCCCCACAATACCCCAAGTGTAGCTCCTTCAACAAATTTTTATCCTCGTCTTTGTTGACACATCTAAGGAGAAATCCATCCAGTTTTTTCCAACCTAGACCATCTTCAGTTAAACAATACTTCGTAGCTTTGAGTCTTAGAGCCCTTCTTTTATAGTCTATCAGGTGGTCTAAGAAAGATGAGTTCTTAAGGTATTATATTATGTCAGAATATCATTCATCATGTTCTAGTTCACTTACCACCATATTCACTTGCTCGTTTTCTCCCATTTGTATGGCTTCTTCATTTCTTTCATTCAACATCTGAGCTAGCCCTTGTCCCTTTATGATATTTTTGGGTCTTATCTCTAAGTCATATTCTTGGATTTTGGAAACCCACTTACCCCTAGTGCCCATGCAATCCTATTGTGAAAAAACATATTTTACCGTCAGGTATGGGTCATAGGCATTAATATTGTTATAACCAACATAACCTCTAAAGTGCTTGATGGATTTAACTAGGGTGTAAGCCCGTTTTTCAGTAATTCAATAATTCAATTATAAATCCCTAAGTACTTTTCTCATGACCACAATAGGGTGCTCCTGATCATCAACATATTTTTGCAACAAGACACTTGCAATGGTATCTTGATAAGCAAAGGAGAATATCATAAAATCACATGAATAATCAGGGCAAACCAAAATCGGGGCTTGGGAAATGGCGTTATTTATATCTTCAAAGGATCGTAGACTCTCTTCATCCCATTTGAACACCACATCTTTCTTAAGCAAGACACTCATGGGTTTTACTCTCTCATCAAAATTTGGAGCAAATCTTCGAATAAAGTTTTATTTTCCAAATAATGATTGAATGCCTTTTTTATTATCGGGGGGGGGGGTGTACATTATTGATAGATTGGATTCTTTCTGGATCAACAGTAATTCCCCCTTCTGATACTATGTTCCCTAATAACTTTCCTTCATCTATCCCAAAAATGGAATTTTTAGGGTTCATGGAAATATCATATTTCCTACACCTTTCAAAGACAATTATGAGGTGTGAGATATGATCATTCCTCTCTTTTGACATGAATGTGATATCATCTTGGTAAATTTCTATAATCTTTTGGATTATTTCCCTAAAATCAAAGTCCATTTCTCTTTGAAAATTTGAGCCTGCATTCATAAGGTCAAATGACATTCTTAAGTACATGAATGTTCCCCATGGTGTAGTAAATTTCATTTTGAGTTGATCCTCCCTTTTGAGTAACACTTGATTATATCTAGAAAATCCGTCTAGCATAGACATCATGCCTTCCCCGATGACCCTTTGTAGTAAATGTTCCATGTTTGGGAGGGGGTAATTGTCCTTCAATGATAGTTGGTTAAGGTTTCAGAAATCAATGCATAGGCGGATGTCACCACTCTTCATTCAAAAAACTACCAAATTAGACATCCACGATGAATACCTAATGGGGACTATGATACCAACTTATACCATCTTTTGGAGCTCCCTTTGTATCTGATTTTCCAACTTAGGGTTAATGTGCCTTAGTTTTTGTCGAAAAGGCTTAGCTCCTTCTGTTAAGGGAATAGCATGTTGGATGACATCACTCTTGTAAGTCTTCGTGTCATTATAAGTCCAAGAGAAGGAATCCTAAAATTCTCTAATGAGGTTAAGTATTTCATTTCTCTCCTTCTCAGTGGTGCCCTCCCCTATATTTACCATTCTTGGGTCAATCTCGGTCCTAATATTGAATTCCAACACCTTATCTATTTGTTGTTTGGGGGTTTTTCCTTTGTAAATATCATGTATATCAAAGAGTTTTTCTAAAGGAATGCACCATTTTGGTAGAGTATTATTTTGAAAATTCACTACCTCAAGATCCACGGACTCAGCCAAGAAATTTACTTGCGAATAGGTTAAATCCCTACTATTCTATGTGAATCTAAGGATTTGATTGTCATCCTAAAAATCCCGTCAATGCTCTAAATTTTCAGGGATTGATGGTCTAAACAGAACCTCCATTTTTCACAAATTTTGGAGGGGCCCTTGACAAGGTTGCAAGGTGGATGCTGAAACATATAGGGCATTTGCTACATAATTTTCCTCTCTAGGGACTACTTCAATTGATACTACTTCAAAACATTTTGCAATGCACCTTGCAAAGTATCGGTACCTTTTGAGCCTCTCATTCTTCATGGAAAAGTTTAGTAGTACTTGTGAAACTACTAGGTCTAAATCACTAATGACCGTTAAGTGCCCTATTCCCCTATCAATAGCCAAATTAAGACCTATGATTAAATCCTCATACTCAGAAAGATTGTTTGTGCAATGATATTCAAGCCTATAGGAGTAGTAGAATGTTTCTTTAGAAGGGGAGATTAGGACAAATCCTACCCATGAGCCAAAACTAGAGTGAGCACTATCAAACTCTAATGTCCATATTCCTTCAAGTGTTTTGCAAGGTTCATCTTTGGAATCTCCTCATTGAACAAACCAACTTTCTACTCCATTGTTTACATAGAGGAGTTGATTAGTGGGTGGGTTCTTTGGAGACTTCAATGAGACATCTAGAGATAGGTTCCTTATAAAGGATGACAAATACTCCCTCAGGATGGGGAATAATGGCTTTAGATCCTTGGTATTGGAAGATCCCACCTAGTTTTTCTATCATATCCTTGCAGATTAGGATTCCCCAACTACTTAATGTGTCTATTACTATCACATATATTTTAAAAGAGACATCGGGGAAAGTATGGAAGGAAAAAACCAAGTCTTTTATAACACCACATGTAAGGCCATATCATGTACCATTATAGGGTTGTTATATACTAAGTCCTATATGGTGCATGAACCTTTGAGTCATGATGTTTCTGGAATCATTTGGATAAAAAACACAATTATGGAGAAGGAAGACATTTATTTGGAGGGTAACATAAAAAGGTGTGGGATCACCATATCTTGTTCCAATGCTTCCACGATGAAAAATGACTGAGGAGTCTTCTTTCAAATCATTTTCCTCAGTGATTTGTGAAGGTGAATGTTCAATGTCTTCTTTCTCATCCTCCCAATCTTCAGAGATTTTTTCAAGGGAATCTAGATCCTCATAGGGTTCATGGTTTTTTGAAAAAAACAAGGCATATTTCATATTTGAGAACCCATTCTTCCAAGTACCGGTTCTTTTAGGGGGAATGACTAACTTAATATCATTTTCTATCTCTAGTATCTTTGGGAAATCATGTTCTTGTTCCTCCATGTTTTCCTTATTGAACCATAATATATCATCTTGGTCCTAAAGAAGATTGACCTGGGAAATGGGATCACACCATTTGAGATTTTCTTCAATACAACAAGCACCGTCTTGTGCCTCCATGAGGTTTGTTGCGAATCGGTTCCTGAGTAGGGATTGGAAGTTTCATTCAAAATAATTGAGGTATTGTCCAAGAATAGCGCTCTTTGGTTGAAAATCAAAATCAATTCGACCAAGCAAGGAATTAAACCTATCATTAAATTCCCTAACATTTTCATCGTTTTGTTTGAAAATTTTGAGATGCTGGGAGTAAAGGGAAGTCATATCTTCCATCAAACCCCACCATTGTAATAAAAATTGTTCTAAATTTTCACAGGTTATGAGGCTCTTACTTGGGAGGCTAGTGCTCAATTTCCTAGAATTTCTAGTAAGTGAGGCCATGAAAAGTTTCATGAATGTGTCAGGATGTTCTTTCCCAGACTGGTGGAAGTTGTAGCTTTCACAAACTTTGGTCCAATGTGTGTTGTCAGAAGTCCCAACCTCTCCAAAAAACTTGGCTATCCATGAATCAACATCCTTAGGGAGATCATGTAAGCCCCCTTTGATATTTTCCAAATCCAAAGGGTCGAAGAGTTCTTCGGGATACCATTTAGGAGGGGCCATGGGGATAATAGGAACCACATGATAATAAGGTGTGTACTGATGTCCGCTACGGGTCATCATCAGTGGAGTCTCTAGACAATATTGAGTTTATCAAAGGAATGAGAGGATCACCCTCAATGGAGTCGCAAGGTAAGCTTTTGAAAAAAATAGGATTTAGATAAAGGCTTACCAAAAAATGTCGTTCGAGGAAAATAGACTCAATGTTCCCCAACAATGGCACCAAAAATGTTATCACACAATATATACTTTCCCAAAGCCTAAAGGCAAGTAGGCCTAGATTGAGGTAACATGGAGGTAGTCATATCACTTTCACCCCAATAGGATACTTATTTCTATTTAGGAGGAGAGGAAAATCATTCCAAGGGAGATGTCCCAAGACCTAGTTGGTTGATGAAGGGTAAAAAGACCAGGTAAAACCCACCCCTCTCTCTAGGTCACTCGAGGAAAGAAATCAATTGGTAAATTTAAGCGGGGGGGGGGGAGTAAATGAATTGTACCTTCCCTTACCAATGAAACAAAAAACGTTAGCAACAATCAATGATATCGATGTTTCAAATTAGTGATTTCATTATAGAAATATGCTACTTAAACACTTAAAAGATAAAATGTATAGTAACAGTAATATATCCATAAATTGCAAGGTACGATGACAAAAATGATATAAAGACTTTGTAATTTGATAATACTTTTTCACTCACAATTTCAATATTTAGAAGAATTCAATAAATGACTTCAATAGGCTATCAAAACACTTGCAACAACAATAAAATGATAATTATGACAACAACAAAACCACTTCGGAAAGTACTTAAATTAGGAAATTTAAACAAACACTTTAGCATGCAATGATAGTATTTTTTCTAGTACAAGTGTTGGGTGGTTTTATAGATAGTTTGAGGGATGTTAAGGGGATGTAATGATGTTTATAATAGTATTTATAAAAAAAACAATAGCCTTAAACAACTTCATAAATTTGCACCTAGAACTCTAGCAAAAAGACAACTAATGCTTTGGGATGATGACACTTAGGCAAATGCAAATTTATGGGTTAGTTTTAGAGGTTAGTATGCTAATTAAATCTGATAAATAAGGGTTTTAACAACAACAATAACAACGTTAATATGGATGTTAGTGTTAGTGAAAGTTTCAAGAAGACGTGTTGAAATTTTGTTTGGTCTCATTCATCCACAAGAGTGTAGAAATCAGTGCCTTTTAGGGGCTTATGGAGTCAATAATAGTAACAATATCACTTGGGAAATAAAATAATGATAATTATTAGCTAAGGGAAGAATTAAATGTAATGGGTGTTGGCACTTCAAGGCCTCAAGCATTTTCTTTTTTTAAGGGAGGTTTTGCTAGAGAGTAGGCACTTCTAGGCCCTAGTGTACCTTCCTTCATTAGCTTTTGAAAGACACATTTAATTTGTGAAAATAATGCGATTACTAGAGAGATATCACTTTAGGACTCTAATAATCACTCCCAAGAAAATGTATATTTGGGAAGATCAAGCAAGTGTTAGAAAAAAAAGATTGTGGAGCAATAAAATAAGATAAATGCAGAAATAAAACACAGAAGATACGCAATACAATAGAGACACAGATATACGTGGTTCACCTAGTGTGGGCTATGTCCACCAGAGAAATTTCCGGGTCCTTCCTATTTATTATTCAGAAAAATGAAGGGATACAACCTACAACACACCCACTGTAACCTCCTCTTCTTTCTCTCACAGTCTACTCTCTCAGAATACAATATTCATAATGATTCACAACTGCAATACAATTCCCTCATAAAAGAAGGTTACCTTCTAGGAAAAAAAAACCCTAACACAAATTCTACCATAAGATCTATGACCTTATAATGAATGGTCTAGATTTACTATGAAATTACAATATACATTTAGAAGGCAATTTTTCCTTTGGGGGATTCACCCCTAAACCCTCAGCAGGGGCCTTCTTACCCCCGGACCCCGCAAGGGGGAAATCCCCCCCTGAAACTCCCCCGCATGGAGTGGTGTACATTCTTCATGGAGTATAAACATGGTTGAAAACAAATACCTCTGAATCAAGAAGATAATCAAGCTCCACAACCAACAATCTCCCACTTGGAGACTGATCACAACAAATCCAACATTGTTGTACTTGTTGGACTATGATCCACCTTGGACCTGGAAAATTTCTCATCTTCACCTTCATGCTTGAAGACCAACTGAAACTGAGTAGGAACTCAGTTTCTCCATGGTTACTCCCTTTGTTAACATGTCTACAGGATTCTAGCTTGTGTGTATATTTTCCAACTTCAAATTTCCATCTTCTAAGATGGATCATATGAAATGGTACTTGAGTTGTATATGCTTAGTCTTCGAATGGAAGGTTGATTTCTTTGCAATATGAATAACACTCTCGTTTTCAAAGTACAATCTTCTATTCTCTTGGTTATTTCCCAATTCCTCCATAAACCTCTGTAACCAAATCATTTCTTTACTAACCTCTGTAGCAATAACACACTATTGTTCTGTTGTTGAAAGTGAAACAACCTTTTGTAGCTTCTAAATCCAACTTACTGTTATTCCACCTACAATAAAAACATACCCTGTGGTGCTCCTCTTTCTATCTTTATCACTGGCCATATCTGAATCAACATATCCATATAGAATAGTGTCTGAACCTCCAAAAAAAAATGCATGGGTAGGATTACCTCTCAATTACCTGAGAATCCACTTTACTGCCTCCCAATTTACTTTACTAGGATTGTTCATGCACTTGCTCACAACTCCCATTGCATGTGCAATATCTGGTCTTGTGAAAACCATCGCATTGTTGTTGGGAAAAATACCCTACGGACTAGCAAACTAGGGTCAGACTTGCATGCATATTTTGACCGAAAAGAAACTACTTTTTACCTACAACCCAAAAATTAAACCCCTCTTTCACAATACATACATGGAAAAGGACTACTAACCTTGTTACCGACGTTCAATGTAGATCCTCCGTTGCGCTTTGACCACTTTCTTGCGCTGCTCCTTCCACAGATGACCTGCAATCAAGACAAATAACAACTATGCATGCATGCTACTTCTCTATTTAAGGGTTAGAAATCAAGCATAAATTAACTAAACCATAGATAATTCATGCATTGGAACGGGAAAAGTATTCTTTTTATTACTTGAAAATGAATCAACTTACAATCAAAGCTGAGACCGACCACCGCTCCTTGAACCTGATCCTAGGCTCCTCTTCTTCTGTCCTCCAACTTCTTTGCGTTAAATCTCCTTTGGCATGAGGAAAGGCTAAAGGGTTGGGACAATGGATTACGTAAATGGGCAGAGTTTCTTTGCTATATTTTTTCCTCCTCCAAATGGTACCCCTACCCCTTCTTTTATAGGCTAGAAGGAGCTAGGGTTTTGGACGAACCCTCAGCCATGCATGGTCAGGAGTTTCAGTTAACTGACCCATAGCTTTTGTTCTGTCAACAACTTTCCTTTTTTCGTGCTTTGTTAGGTACACGTGAGTTGTAGTGGGTCAGCCAGCGTGCACACGCGTGCAGTAATGGGTTAGGGCACGTGGGCCTTGACACAAGAGGATTTTCAAAGAGTTGTTCAATAGAGTTTTGGCAAATAAGGGATATGAGTTGGCCTGATTCCAGGTAAGCATGTGTGGTGCAATTTAGGGTTATAACAGATGCCCCCTAATGTGTGAGGTCAGAAGAGCATCTGATGGCCGAAATACATTACCAATCTTTATTGATGTGCCGAACGATTGAGCCCAAGGATCAGGAACCAGGAGGTGCCGTCTGCAAAATAAAAAATGTCTCACCGAGGCAGGCATACCCATGCTCAGGATAAAATAGAACCATGGCTACCAATCAAATAAACTATAGATCCATGTCAAATAACTATAAAGAGTAGCCGCGAATAATACACAACGGAGCTACATCTCGAAATCAGAAAGATATACATATAGAGTATCCATCATCCAGAAGTTGATTCGGCCTGAAGGTTGTACTTCAGAGCTCGAGCAACAAATTCAAAATATTCTAAAACTCGGGGAGGAGTGTAATATGAGTGTATGACTGCACTACCCAGAGGTCTTCGACGATTCGTCAGTTATGGACTTGATAATCTTGATGATCGGACTGAAGGTTTCAGTGATTTCGAACAAGGACTTGATTGGACGTTTAGGATGGTCGGGTATGCGGACAAGAGACATATTGCAGAGGGGCTGACTCAGGCTTAGTGACAAACTTCCCTTGGAAAATAGCATGACAAGTGATAAGACTCAGGAAACATATATGTTAATCATAAGTCTACGAAGCAGGAGGCAACGTAAACTCTCCATATGTTTGGAAGAGTAACCAAACGGTGGAGGACACAACTCTATATAGCGATAAAAGATTCCTAAGGTCATACTACATCCCATAGTATGATGATCAAATGGAAAAATTTGCTTTATCCAAGGGTGACTCATTATGTTGCCAATAAAGAAAATACTTCTCCCATCCTCTTTTTGGGGTATATTTGATTTTTTTGTCCTTTTTTGATAATTTTTGAAAAAGAATAAATGAATATTATGTTACAATGGAGGAACGAGTACTGCAAACATACAAGCTCGAGGCACAAGGACAAGACTGATGTTCTGGTAAAATGATACTCGGGAAAAATCCTCTGGCGGCCAAAGGTGTTAAGACGCAGAAGCAAACTGTCACAAGGCTGGTGGATAAGGTAAGCAAATGCGGTTGATAGAACACACAATGGTAATGTCCTTCGATGTAAGTTTAACGAGCCCAGAGAAGGTAAGCTCGGTGGTTTTTCACATTTAGAGAGTTTGAAAAAGCATAAAAGGAGACTCCGCTGGGGTACCTTTTTCGATAATAGTCTAGTCGGTTCGAAAAAAAGGATAAACTAGCACCGATTAGACATCAATTCAAAACCATTTTAATGAGTGTGACAAGGACAAGATCACTCGGCTATTTTTTCACTTTTAAGGAGTCTGAAAAAAGCTTAACTATGGACTCCGTCAGGAATATTCTTCTGGACCAATTTTAACGAGTGTGAAAGAATAAGGTCACTCGACGATCTTTTCAATTTTAGGGAGTCTGAAAAGAGCTTAACTATGGACTTCGTGGGGGTTTCTTTTTCGTAAATTTAGTCCCTGAGGCCTGAAAAAGGAATAAAATTATACCTGAGAGTACTCTTCTAAAGAATGGGAATTCGATAGAGTATACCTTTGTTCGTACAGTTGACCGTCCGGACCGAAAAAGGGGTAAACTACCGCCGGATAGATGTGAGTTCAAATTTCAGTTTAACGAGCGTGAAAGGCCACAAGATCGCTCGACAGTCTTTTCATTTTTAGAGGGTCTGAAAAGGGCTTAAAAAGAGACCCGTTTAAGGAATGTTCTTCTGGACCGATTTAACGAGTGTGAAGAAACAAGGTCACTTGACAATCTTTTCATCTTTAAGGAGTCTAAAAAGGGCTTAAAGAAGACTCCATAATGGTTACTTTTCTCAGTTAATCCAGACGAGATCGAAAAGCATAAATGCAGTCTCATCGGATGTTGCTTTCGGATCTCAAAGTGAGCTTGAAAAACAACAAAGTTAGCTCATGATAGACTCTTTGTGGGTCGATGCCTGGCATCTCCTCAGGGGATCTATATGCTCCAACGAAAACATTGTCTATGACGCCAGGGGTTCTGGATATATTGATAGGTATCATTTCAACAACGGTTGCCATATTACCCTCAGCATAGATCTTGTGTGTAGCTAAGGGATTAGTATGACAAGACCTATCTCCAGTCATAGTCACAGTGAATTCTCCTACTTTGATTCGGCTTAACTTTGGGAGGAAATATGATCTGTGACGAAGATCTTCCCAAGGTTTGTCCAGACTAGTCATTGCTTCTATTACTGCTTCGTCATAAGGCAAGACTAAGTCTAATGAATCGACGTTAGCGAGAGAACCTTGAGCCCAAATAGGCTCTAGAAGTGGATCTAACTCTTGTGCAGGAGTCGGATCAGGGTTAGCTGAAGCTTGCTCGAATAAAGAGTATGTTGCTTCAGCGACCGACAAGGGCATGGACATGTTGGAGTGCCCTGTCTCATCCATCGTGGCTGATGGGGAAGGAAAAATCCAAGGATCCTCAAAGTAAGTCGTGCGGAACGATGAAACTTGAAAAATCTCAACCTTATGGTGAGTAGATATAAATTTGACATCGTCATGAGGAGGTGGGTAATCAAAGGTACCCATCAAGGATGGGCACAAACCAACTCCTACGTTAACGACACCTGGTTGAGGATTATCTGTCATTGGGACCGTGGATGCCCCCAAAGTTGGGTCAGATCTGGAGAAGGACAGTTGATCGATGGTCACTATCCGACCCTCGTGTGGAAACAACAAGACTCGAAAAACGGTAGAAACCACATCTTGCATAGAATAAGTCCAACTCCGTCCTAAGAAGAGGTTATAATCAAGGGGAGCATCGACTACCTCTACTTCGACGCACACGGTTTTCCCTCCTAACTGCACAGGGAAAGAAGGAATGATGCCATGTGGTTGGAAAGAATGACCATCGAAAGAAGTGAGGAGAGTAGGTGATGGAGACGAAGTGGGCTGGCCAATGGCCTTCCAACATGCTAATGACATAATGCATTTCGAGGCACCCTCGTCGACCACCGTGTGGAAGATATTCCATGTAAAAGTTTTCGTGGGATGAGCCACTACTATCTGAAATGCTACGTGGTAAGGTAGACGAGGTTTTAAGTCAGTTGTATCTAACATGATGGTACTCGGATTACAAGTCTCAGTAGAGCCCAAAGCGGTTAACAAGGCTTTCCTCTGAGCAGAGAAGCTTTGGAGGACCTCCAAAGAAGACATCGCACAAGGGGTTTGTGACAAATCCTCCACCACAGAGTAATTCTGGGTGGCCCTTGCGTTTGGGTTGTGAGAAGCTTTTTTAAATGCACCCTTTGGAATGTGTGTCATTGTTTCTCCCAATGTCTTCTCTATCTGAAGAGGAAGAGATGGGAGATCGGCTTCTTTACCCTTCTCATAAGCGCTTGGTTTACTATAGTCGTGCGCTCTAGTCGTTATGAAAGCATCACCCCTAACCATATATACGTTCGCGGATGAGGGATTGGTTGGAGGAGGGAAGGCTTCTTGGCTGCCCCCTTCTGTGCTTGTAGAGGCTTGATTTAAATTTTTCCCATGTTGAAAGGGATTAGTCAACACTTCTTGTTGTTGCTGTGTGACAAACGTTTGGGCCTCTGCAAGTCGAGGACAAATATGGGTCGGGTGGTCTTCCACACACAAGTTGCACGGATACCTCGCCTTTCATTTTTCCGTGGTGTCCCCGCCAGCATTATCAGTGGGTTTTTTATCCCCCGTACCCTTCTTTCGTTGTTTTTTCTTCCCTTCAGGCTGCTGGGTGGCCTTTGGGTTAGTCGACTGCACGGAGTGTACTTCCGAAGTTTGGGTAGGAGGAGCAGCCAAAGCAGTAGTCTGGCTGGCCGTGGTGTGTTGTATAGATAACTGTTGCAACTGTTTTGTCAATTGCTTAGCGGGCTTGGTTTGTGCTGAACCAACAATACCATCGACATATGGTCCAACTCTCTATCTAGTTTTATCTAGTATTGACCGTGGTGCATCTGGCAGGATGTTGTATAATAAACCAGACTGAGAATAGATGAGCTCAAACTGTTAAGCCCTCATGATGGCATCTTCTTCGGAGAAAACTACGGAAGTCACGACGTCTTTGGATAATTGTGGGACCAAAGACTTAAGAAACCACTCAAGCAGGAATGTTGGTGGGACTGGTACTTTGATTAGACTCTTCCTGCGTCTCCACTCTCGGATATGATTAGAGATATGGTCCGTTGTTGTCTGTTCGAAATTGGCGAGAAACTCTGTGCTAGCGTCGTATCTCACAGGTAACTGGAAATGGTTAAGGAAGGCCATCGCCAGTTCGCCAAAAGAAGAGTATCTTGAGCGATCGAGCTCGATGTACCATTTCATGGAACTCCCGATAAGAGTACATTGAAACAATCACAACTGTACGGAGTCATCTTTCAATGAGTTAGATGAACACCAAAGATGGAAGGTAGTCACATGATCACCTAGATATTCATTAGGCTTGGCCTCGAACTTTGGAATGTCTGAAGGCAACTTCGTTGGCATAGGAGGCCAAGGTGGATCGTGACAAATAGGATCATTTAACAACCTTGCCAAATCTGGCAAGTGTAACGTCGCCAAGAATGGTAGTTTGGGTTGCTACTGATAACCTGGGAAAAAGGGTCCTGGAGTTTGACTGGCACCAGGTTGCCAGGAAAAGTTTGGCTGCTGGCCCGGATTCTGGTAGAAACCATGGCCCTGACCAGCATAAGGATTTTGCATCTGGGGAGACATCATCGACTGATTTCCCATAAAGGACATCGGGTGTTGGGCATGCATCATGTTCAAAGGAATTTGGGAAGGATTACCCCATGCTGGTCCCGATGGGAGAGGCATAGTGGTCTGTTGAGGGTTCCATTGAATGTGGAAAGAATTACCCCAGAATGGAATTCCAGAGGAGGGAACGGATCCTTGTCCTGAGTTCCAAGGTCCTGCTATATGTGCTCCCGGCCTAGGAATAGTACCCTGCGCCGGAGTAGACTATCCAAAAATGGGGTTTCCCCCAGACGGGAAAGCGGTGGATGAGAAAGTGTTGTTACCAAACGTCTCGTTCCAAACAAATGGTGTCGAACCTACCGGCATACTGTGCGCAGGTGTTCCTTGACTCCCTGCTCCAAATAAACTAGTGTGTGTAGGCTGCCCGACGGCAGACTGCTGATGCAAACCACCAAGCGAAGGGGACGAAGGAGGGATATGACCTCCTACGTAAGGAAAAGCGTTAAAAGGGACAAGAGTGCCCCCAAGTTGACCTTGCAGGGGAGCGTTATAGCTCCCTGCCCCCAGACCCAAAGTCTGTAAAGTGGAATAAGTGAGTGCAGGACTTGTACCCGAACTAGGCATACCGTATGAGAACGGAGGGCTTGTCGCACTAGGTGTGAAGGGGGTTGTGGCCGCCGCCATAGATGGGTTCGGTCCACTATGCGACGTAGTCACGACCGAGACCATGGTGGCTCGGACCGACGACAGTAAGTTAGGAGATGATTCTCCTGTGGTAGCAACTGTGGTGGGAATGGAAGGATTCCCCGAAGAAGTAACAACGTTTTTTTCCATAGCTATGTGAGGCACTGTCTGGCGTTCATGAAATTGGATTGGTGTAGTAAACGATGCCCAGATATCAGTGGTTGGGGTTTCAAATGAGCCAAGATTGGCAGTTGATTACTCCGGGAGTTGTTCGGGCACAAAGGTTTGTAACCCGGTCGCTTCGAAAGACCCTTGTTGGTCTAGCTTCCGCCTTAATGGTGGCGGGGGTGGCTCCAGTATAACCGACGACATGCCCAGAAGCCTTCGTGACCGGCGGAGCTCGTGATCCTCCACTATGTGAGAAGATCCAATACACGCTAAGGTATTCTACACGTTCAAAAAGTAACACACACTAAAAAAAAGCCCCTAAAAGATAAGACAAGCAATCACTAAACTATTTGGAAGAACAGTTACAACAACCAACACTAGAGAAACTTACCGGTGCAAGTGAAAATCGAACATGGAAGCACCCTCCGGGTATACTTTGCAAAGCATGGCCCGATATCTGTCCTAGGTACCATGGTATACCCCTGCAATCACCCATGTATGTCCCTAAAAATATTGGCAACTAGGTTGCCAGCACGCGAACAGTCACCAGGCGGGTATAGTCGAAAGTCGGGTAGACCACAATGAGCAGGGTATCAAGCCCGAAACCTGTCAAGGGTATCGAGAGAAAATGATCCGGAAGACAACTAAGGATCTTGAACGGATTCGAGACCCATGAAGCCACATGGCAAATGAAAACGATGAAATCCTAAAACAAGCCCTCGATATGTGTTCTCCACTACGATTGGTCCAGCTTTGGAGGGGTTATCTCCGCTACCTTTCCGCACGTGACCTCATGTTTATCCCCTGTGTTAGAGGGGGGTCCCGGATAACTTCCACGAAACTGGACTTAGACACTCCCTATCGCAAACTCTAATGTTTGGTTTTGAATGGCCTTGGAGAGTTTCCTCTCCAACCTAATCCAAGGCCCTAGTCCTGAACTAGTTTGTGAACCCTACAAACAAAAAGTCTAGTAGATTTTAAGAATAGTGTTGCTTTTAAGGATTTTTCTTATGTCACGGGGTATGAAGGTGAAACTGATGATGTGTAAAGATGAAAGAAAAAAACGAATGAAAAAAGATGGAAACAAAAGATTTTTACTAAATGCAAAATTCCAACAACTTTTCACAAAGAAAGATTTATTTTTCTTTTTGATTTTTCTAATATTTTATACAACAAACATAAAGGAATTTTGCTCAACTACGAGCTACTTATGCTCTAAATGCACTGAAAAAACTTACGAAATAAAAGACTTCTCCCTAGCTAATGATGCAGAAACACACTCTTCAAACAAAGAAGAAAATGAAAAGAGATTTTTTTATTTTATTTAAGTGCTAGTAAAGCAACAAAGGGAAAATACCGACAAGCACAAAACCAAGAAAAAACAAATTCTTGCTTAAAGCGCAGATCGCAAAGAATAAGAGTAAAGACACACAATGGCAATAAAGAAAACAAAGACTCTTACGCTTGTCTAAAAACCATAATTTTTTTTTATTTTTTTTTAACATTTTTTGTCAACTATCAACTGAGAAAAAGCAAGCTAAGGGTAAGATGACCTAACCTACTGATTGTTCAACCCTAGACTCAAACACCTGAGAGGAATACTTCTCATCAAAGGAGGGGATGACTACCCCCACCCTGAACAAAAAGTAGCCTGTCAAGCATGCTACTGTCACTAAAACAACACGCATGCAAACACGTGCTGAGCTAAAACAGGAAGCGTGTACACGCGGGATAACCTTGTACAGTCCACGCGTATGTCTAAATTCTAAGACAAAAATGAAAACAGGCAGTCCAGACCAAGAAGGGGCCTCTGGTATTGATAACCAGGGTCCCTTGAAGGCTTGGATGCTCTTTCTAATAGAAAAGAAAAATAATGCAAGGAATAACAAGGCAAAAAAAGAAATCTGAGATAGGATTGTGAACCAGCAAGACTCAGATAGGATTCCAGAAAATCCCCTGAGAATGTATAATTCTGATAGGGAAGAGGTGGACTGCCTCTAAAGTTCTTTGAACTCCTACACGCTACTGCTATCTCTACAGCTAGCGTTCACACGTGGGTTGTAAGAGGATAGGGCACGGGCACACGTGTGCAGGCCTTCTGCAGGCCGCATGTACCTCTGTGTGTCCCGACAACTACCGTCAAGCAAAAGTCAGGGAAAACGGGTATGAAGAACCAGGCTCCCTGCTAGCTCAGACCTTACAGAGAAAGACAGGCAAAGAATAATAGAAAACCTAATCTTTAAACTACCCAAAAAACTGAAATAAATCCGAGAACCATAAAGAGTATTCTCCCCAGTACAGTCGCCAATTCTGTTGTTGGGAAAAATACCCTACGGACTAGCAAACTAGGGTCAAACTTGCATGCAGATTTTGACCGAAAAGAAATTACTTTTTACCTACAACCCAAAACTTAAACCCCTCTTTCACAATACATACATGGAAAATGACTACTAACCTTGTTACCGGTGTTCGATGTAGATCCTCTGTTGCGCTTTGACCACTTGCTTGCACTGCTCCTTCCATAGATGACCTGCAATCAAGACAAATAACAACTATGCATGCATGCTACTTCTCTATTTAAGGGTTAGAAATCAAGCATAAATTAACTAAACCATAGATAATTCATGCATTGGAACGGGAAAAGTATTATTTTTATTACTTGAAAATGAATCAACTTACAATCAAAGATGAGACCGACCACTTCTCCTTGAACCTGATCCTGGGCTCCTCTTCTTCTGTCCTCCAACTGCTTTGTGTTAAATGTCCTTTGGCATGAGGAAAGGCTAAAGGGTTGGGACAATGGATTACGTAAATGGGCAGAGTTTCTTCGCTATATATTTTTCCTCCTCCAAATGGTACCCCTACCCCTTCTTTTATAGGCTAGAAGGAGCTAGGGTTTTGGACGAACCCCCGGCCATGCATGGCCGGGAGTTTCAGTTAACTGACCCATAGCTTTTTTTTCGTCGACAACTTTCCTTTTTTCGTGCTTTGTTAGGTACATGCGGGCTGTAGTGGGTCAACCAACATGCACACGCGTGCAGTAATGGGTTAGGGCGTGTGGGCCTTGACACAAGAGGATTTTCAAAGAGTTGTTCAGTAGAGTTTGGCAAAGAAGGGATATGAGTTGGCCTGGTGCCAAATAAGCATGTGTGGTGCAATTTAGGGTTATAACACACATACATCAAGCTACCAACTACTGATGAATAAGGGAATCTGGACATGTATTCTATCTCCTCTCATGTCTTGGGACACAATTCATTAGTTAATTTTAAATGTATGGCCAAAGGTGTACTAACTATTTTTTCACTATGCATTCTAAACCTCTCCAACACCTTCTCTATGTACTCACCCTGAGACAATGTCAATTTGTGATTTTTCATGTCTCTTGTTATTCTCATACCAAGGATTTTCTTTGCAGCACCCAAATCCTTCATCACAATTGAATTAGCTAATTTATTCTTGAGCACATTTATATCCTACATATTAGACCATGCAACAAGCATGTCATCTACATACAATAGCAATATATTACAACTTCCATTTTCTAGCCTTTTAAAATAAACATAGTGATCACAATGACATCTACTATAACCTTGTTCTATCATAAACCTATCAAACTTCAAATACCATTTCCTTGGAGATTGGTTTAGGCTATACAAGCTCTTCTTCAACCTGCATACCAAATTTTCCTTCCCTTCGACCTCATACCCTTGTCATTGCTACATATAAATCTCTTCCTCCAAATCCCCATGTAGAAAATATGTTTTTACATCTAATTGTTCAAGATGAAAATCTTCTACTGCCACAAGACTTAAATAGTCCTAATTGAAGTCATCTTAACAACAAGAGAAAATATTTCTTCAAAATCTATACTTTTCTTTTGTGCAAACCCCTTTACAACAAGTCTAGCCTTGTGCCACTTTTTTTTTCATCTTCTTCCTTCAACCTATAATACCATTTATTATGAAATGATCTTTTTCTTGTAGGCAACTAAAACAAGTCCCAAGTATGGTTATTTACCAAGGAATCCATTTCCTCTTTCATGCCTTTCTCCCACTTCTTTTTAGTGTATGCCTGTATTGCCTCTTCATAACATTCTGGTTCACTAGAATCGATGAACAATAAAAAATACAATGAATGAGAGTATCATTCAGGGGGTCTACTTAACCTGATAGATATTCTAACAAAACTTGCTGGAGTTTGAGGTACCTTCTGCTCTTATTGTTGTACATTTTGATTTGCTGGTACCTTTGGAATTTCTTTTTCAATGATCTCATCAAACACTGTGTATTATGTTTTTTATTTTTCTTGTATCTTTCCATGAAACTAATCTTTGTGCATGACCTTCTCATTGAATATGAAATCTCTACTCATAATGACTTTGTGATTTTCATAATCCCATAAGAGATAACCAAAATCATTAACACTGTATCCAATAAAGGTACACTTCTTGTATTTTTCCTCAAGTTTTGTTCTATTTTTTTTTATCAATATGGACAAATTCTTCACAACCAAAAGTCTTCAAAAAAGAATAGTTTACCTTTTTACCTATCCATTCCTCCTCTAGAATTCCACCATCCAAAGAGATTGAAGGTCCTATATTTATTAAGTAAACAACATTATCTAGAACATCTTCCCAAAACTATAAGGGAAACTCAACATGCAATCTCATACTCCTTGCATGCTCCATGATTGTCCTATTCATCCTTTCTAACACACCATTTTCTTGTGGTCTTCCCGGAGTTGTCTTGTCTCTATGAATCCCATGGTATGAACAATAATCATCAAACTCATTGTTTCAATATTCACCTCCATTATCTGATCTGCGACACTTCAACCTTTTTCCTATCTCATTCTCAACCAAAGCTTTCCATTTTTTAAAAGTATCAAAAACATCAGATTTTTGTCGAATGCAATAAACCTAAGTTTTTCTAGTTGTGTCATCATTAAAAGTAACATAATAATGAGAGATACAAAGATATGATACCTAATATGGTCCTCGTACATCTTTATGCACAAGATCTAACCTTTCACTCTTATTTTCTTTTCCGAGTCTGAGAAATATGACTCTCTTTTGTTTTCAATAAACACAATGCTCACAGAAATACAAATCAATTTGTTTAAGATTTGGAAACAAATTTCTTTTCTAAAGTATATGCATCCCCTTCTCGCTCATGTGTCCAAGCCTATGATGCCATAGTTTTGTATCCACTCCCTTAGAAGCTAAAGAGATACAAGAATTAGTATTCCCAGTACATAAATAAAATGTACCTACCTTCTCTCCTTTTTCTATCACTAGTGATCCTTTGGTGACCTTCCACGCCTTATCTGTAAATATATATATAAAACCTTCACTTGCCAACTCCCCTGTTGAAACTATATTTTTCTTAGATATGGAACATGTATTAATTCTTTCAACAACCATTGGTTTCTATTCCTTTTCTTTATTTTTACCTTTCCCATTTCAACAATTTTTCATGGTGCATCATCACCCAGATGAACCTGTCCAAAATCACGTTGAACATAATCTAGAAAATGTTTCCTATGGGGTATGCAATGAAATGAATCCATTGAATCTACTACCCAAGACTTAGAAATATTATCTACAGAAATAATTAAAGCATCTTGTAACACGTCACCTGTTACATTTGCTTCATGATTTTTCTCTTGCTGTCCATCTCTTTGTTTCTTTGGAGCTCTGCAGTCTTTATTCAGATGTCCTTTCTTCCCACAATTACAACACTCTATCTTTTCCAGAATGGATTTGGATCTTCCCTTCCTATAATTATCGCGGTTCCTTGAGCCCTTTCCTCTATCCTTTTGTCTTTCCCTGTTCTCCATTATTAATACATTACCTGACGTCTCACTTGTGATTTTTCGTCGCATTTCCTCGCTAAGGATAACACCAACAACATCATCAAATTTTAAAGTGTTTGAACCAGAGATAGAGTTACTTACAACCATGACCAAGTCGTTCCAACTTTCTGGAATTGAGAACAAGATTAGAAGATCCCTGACCTCATCATCAAATTCCACTTTTATAGAACTTAGTTGATTAGTAACCATATTAAATTCATTTAAATGATCTGCAATAGACCCACCTTATGACATATTCATATTAAATAATCTCTTCATCATAAATACCTTATTGGATGTCGAGGGTTTTTCATACAATTTATCCAATGCATCCATCAACTCCTTCATTGTATTTTATTTTGAAATATTGAAAGCCACCGATGTTTCCAGAATCATTTGTATCGTTCCTAGTGCCTTTATGTCATGAACCTCCCATTATTCATCCTTCATAGTCGTTGAATTATTTTCTATTCCACCCAATGGTAGGAATAGATCCTTCTGATATAAATAATCTTCCATCTACATATTTCATAACTGGTAGTTTTGGTCGTTAAATTTATCGACCCTAAACTTTCCATATTCTCCCATTTCTCCCACTCGAACGAGGAATCCTCTTTTCCTGCGAGTTACCTTTCTCTCTGATACCAATTGTTAGAAAAACATTATCGTAGTGTAATAGAATAAGACAAATGCCATAGGATGGCCATATCAAGATCCCACATAGAAGTTCTTCGGAACAACATGAATTACAGTGAGTACAAAAAGGCATGGTGGAATTTTCTCAGGAAAGAGAATAGGAATAAGACATATTTCACATTATTGACATTCAAAAGTGTATATACTAGTGTGAGGGGATTATATCATGTTTGGATATCATATTGGTGGAGAGACTTCAACATCAACAAAAGCACAATGGACCCAACATAATTAAATATAGAATGCACAACCAAAGATATTCCACTAAGAGAAATTCGTGATCGCTTTGAATTTTATAGAATTACTGATGACATGATCTTATTAATGTATGCAAATCATCATCTCCAATGTCTTGTAAAAATGAGAATCTCTGCATAATCATTCCAAGGATGAAAATCATAGTACATAAACTTTACTCAAAAGATTGGGAAACTAGTGGGTCCTATTCCCAACAATATAATATGGGGATGTATTGTGATCATGACTAATATCTTCTCCGTATGATTTGATTTCCATGCAAATCCTTAGAAATCATAACACTTTTCTGACGTTTAGTGCGGTTTGACCCACATTCTAAGGAATCTATTGGAAAGTAAATAATTTACGGAAAATATTGGCGGTCTATACTAAAAGAGTTTTTCGGCCATTCAAGACGATTCTTGCATGTTTCGTCGGTCTAAAGTCTATAAATAATGCTCGAGGGAACTCATTTGGGGGATCGAATCTTAGAGTCTTGGTTAGTATTTGTATTTTGAGGTCCCTCCTGTTTGAGATCTGAGTCTTTCTATCGTGAGTTTGATAGTCTGTGTAGGAACTACTTCGTTGGGATACTATGAAGTAAAGTGGAATAACTCACAAATCCGTTTGAAGAGTTTTCTAGTAGCACTAGAAGACGATGAGCTCCCTCCTGTCTGAGCCCTGAGTCTTTTTGTCATGATTTTGATAGTCTATGTAGGAACTACTCCGCTAGGATCTTGTGAACTAAAGTGGCAGAACTCACAAGTCTGTTTGAAGAGTTTTCCAGTAACACCAGAAGCCAAAGGTGTTGAAATGTACACTTGAAACTAAGAGGGGGGGGGGTGAATTAATGTCTGGAAATTTTGGCAACTTTTCACACTTTCATGGATTAATTGAATTAATTGAATAAGATATGTAGTTCAATCAATTATTCATAAACATCTAAAACAAAAATAGTATGAAGTAGATATAATATCTTTATTTTATTTATTTAACTTGTATAAATACATATAAAATCAATCCTTTAATATCTTTGACTTCAACTGAATATGAGATATCCAACTCTCTGATACAAAACCCAACTTGTAGTTATCAGATCCAACTGGGAAATGAGGAATCCAACCATCATAACAAGACCCAACTTGTTGATCTCATATCCAATTGAGATGTGAGGAATCCAATCCTCATAACACGACTCAACTTGTAAACATGCATCAACCTGATAGAATGAAATTCCCATCAATCCATTATATATACATTTATATTTAATCCACCAAGATACATTCTTCTCACCATTCTTTCTTGTTTATATAGTCTTCCAAATGGTGTGAATTTGAAACAATGTGTCCTTTTGGAATGAAACATTGTACCTCTTCATTTAAATTAATAATAACTTCTATTATTATTATTATCATTATTATTTTAAAGACAACAAATCCCTTGCAAATTGTTTCATCATTTTAACCCATCACTCATTATTTTACTTGTTCTAGATTTGAATATCTATAGATAGACGCTTCCTTCAAAGCATTATTTTCAAATGATCAGGGGATTGTTACTACAGACTTAATCTCTATTTGTGATTCCTTTATTATTATTCATAGAATATCGTGAAAGGGATAATTAGTCATCATATATATGTTGATCAAACTTTTAAAGAGTTGATCATGGGAATTGTAACACACACTGTCCACTCACTAACCGGGGAATGTCACTTACTCAGACACTTAGCTTAGTTCTGGCAACATAATGTAACACCCAGTATTCAACTGAGGTATGTCACGTAACTTTTTTTTTTTTTTTATCTCTCTAAATACGTATATACACAAACGTGCATACATACATACTGAACTGCATGAAATTAAACATATACATACAATGCTCTAGTGGAAGCTTCACGTATAAAAGATAAACAACTAGTTGTGTTCTGTAAATATACGATTTTATATTATTTTCAGATTGATTTAACAGTGAACACAAACATGCAGCGTATACAGGGTATATCCTTAAACATACAGACAATTATGCTCACACCAGCAATAAAACCCATAAAATAGCACATAAATGACAATGCAACATGGAATTCAACACATAACTAGTACTTGTCTTGGTAATAATGTCACCAACTGCGTGCAGACTATCCACAAACCTCCTAGCCTTAGACTACATTGTTCGTCACTCTCAACAGTGAGTCAACCCCAAGCTAGGACTAGACTCCACCTGGGAAAGGGATTCCTAACTCGGCTAAAGGTTCACGGTCAAACGGAAAGACTCCCTCTCATGTGTTCACTCAACCACAGCCTACAACCTCTCCTTCCCCACATGCCTATCCCACCCAAGGAAGTGTGTCCCTTCTCTAATCAACAGTCCTTTAGCTGCCCCACTTCCCTTCCAGGGCTTCAGCAACTGGCCGGAACGGAAGTCTCAGAGCGTTGTAGCCACAGTTTATTACCTTCAGGAAATCGATCCTTAGCATTTCCCTCACTCAGAGAATTTCTCACGGGCCTAACAACCCGCCTCTTCAATCCCCCTCCCAAGATGACAGGTACACCAATAGGAATGGATATCAATCTGGTCTGGGTACAGTGGTAGGAAGATACGAGGTAGCTCAAGGGCTGGCGGAATGTATCATGGATATTGGTTCTCTGGTCGAAGGAAAAAATGGTAAGATTCTCCTTTTCCCAATGGTCGATTCCCCCTTCACAAATGTTGATTCCCCCTTCACCATGGTCGATTCCCCCCCAAAGGAACTAAGTCTCAGCAATCAGTATGCATGTGTCCAACTTGACACTTGTCATGTTGGAAGCTACTCTAATACATTTGTTCCCTACTTTAGAACTTAGGATACATTAATTATCCGTACTTTATGTTTTTAAGAAATATTAATATAATATTTCTTTTCGTCTTTAAGCTCTCTAGCTTAGCCCTGTTCCTAACTTTAGGCCCTCCCTTTCCCTATTTGGTGGAATCTAGTCCCCCTTCTCTTTTATCGTGGTCGGTCTGTGCACAACAATGTATTTTTATATCAATAATGAGATATATACAAAATAGGCGCTCTAGCCTTTACCATCTAGGCGTGCTAGCCTAATTCCAAGACATAATCATCCCGGCTTATAATACTGGCTCACCAACCTATAATACATATTATATACACAAAGGTTCGTTGACCTTAATATTGTGTGCACTTTAGTTACTGCGCGCGGTATCCGCTGACCTCAAGGTTGTATGCTATTTAGTCACTGCGCACTGTATCCTATGTCTTTAAGGTTGTGCGCACCTTAGTTACTGTGTGCCTTATTCAGAAATGTGCACATTACATCCCTTTACTGTGCAGTATATGCACACACCATGCCATGAAAGGTGTATTACAAAAATACTGTCATAACAACTCACTAGCTTAATTTTACTTGGATTATATTTACATTTGGGTTCAACCGAGGGATATTACAATCCCCTCCCCTTATTTATGCACTGTCCTCAGTGCATCATGTACCCATATACAGAAAAATTCTCAAAATTCTTCAAAAAGATACGGGTATTCTGCCCGCATTGCATCCTCATGCTCCCAAGTAGCGTCTTCAGGTCCGTACCAGGTCCATTGGACCTTTACAATCCCTATGGATTGATTCTAGAGTTGTTTGATTTTTCGATCCAGGATGCGCACCGGATTCACTTGGAAAGCACCTTCTTGCTCCACCTGAATAACATTCCAATCAATAACATGATTAGCATCAGGTATGTATTTCTTTAGCAATGATACATGGAATACATTATGAACAGACATAGATGTAGGCAATGCAATCATATAAGCAACTTAGCGCATCTTCCCAGCTTCAAGGAACTCCTGTTAGCTTTTACTTTCAGGAAAACATGATCACCCACATTGAATTTTCTGTGGATTCTATTTTTATCAGCATAACTTTTCTGTCTGTCTTGGGCAGTTTTCAAATTCTTCTTAATTTTTAACATCTGGTCCTCCATATCCTTGAACAACTCTGACCTGACTACTATTCTATCAGTTGGATTATCCTAGCTTACTGGAGTATTGCACCTTCTTCCGTAAAGTGATTCAAATGGGCTCATTTTCAATGACTCCTGATACCCATTGTTATAAGTGAATTCTACTAAATGTAGGTAGTCTTCCCATTTTGATGGTTTATCCGTCACATACATTCTCAACATATCTTCTATCACTCTATTCACCCTCTCTGTCTGTTAAGTCTCAGGATGGTAAGCTTTACTAAAGTTCAGATTAATTCTGAATCCTTTGAACAATCCTTTCCATAAATTTGAGGTGAATTTTGGGTCTCTATCAAACACAATTGTTTTAGGAATCCTGTGCAATCGTGCCACTTCCTTCATGAAAATATCAGCAATATCTGCTTCTTTGTGATTAGTTTTTAGTGGAATAAAATGGGTAGCTTTTGTAAGCTTGTCCACCACTACCATAATCGAATCATGTAGCTTTCATGTTCTGGGAAATCCCATAATAAAATCCATTGTCACCACTTCCCACTTCCATTCAGGAATGGGCAAAGGTTGCAACAATCATGTCGGGTGCTTATGCTCTGTTTTAACTTTATGGCATTCCATACACCTAGCCATGTATTCTGCAATTTCTCTCTTCATACTTGGACAAAAGTATTGGCTCTTGACCGTTGCTGCGGTTTTTTGATATCCAGGGTTCCCTGCATAATGATCATTATGCATCTCATGAAAAATTATACGTTTCAAGTCCTGGACATGTGGTACAAAAATTCTGTTCTTGTGCAACAATATTCCATCTACTCCCAACCTATAAATATCCATCTTCTTTGGTGTCTTACCTTGCTGTAGTTTTGCTATCAATTCTTTGTATTACAGGTCTGTATTTGTAGCCTCCATAATTTTTCTTTTAACATCAGTCTGATACATGTTGATGGTTGTAACATGAAGCTCATGCACCCTCCTACTGAGTGCATCCACCACTTTATTTTCTTTCCCTTTGATATTCTTTATATCAAAGTCATATTCGCTTAGAAATTTTAACCATCTGCTTTGTCTAGAATTTAGATTTGGCTGATCAAATAAATATTTCAAACCATTGTGGTCTGTTCTTAACTCAAACCTTTTTCCCATGAGGTAGTGTCTCCATTTCCTCAGGGCACGAACTATGGTTGTTAACTCCAAATCATGAGTGGCATAGTTTCTTTCATACTCCTTCAACTTCCTTGATTCATAACATATCACAAATCCATTTTGGTTGAGGACTCCACCAAGTCCTTCATTACATGCATCTGTGCATACAATAAAATCTTCATTTGGGTCTGCAATCCTTAGTATTGAAGCACTTGTCAATAATTGTTTCAAATGTTGGAAACTCCTTTCACAGTTCGACGTCCACTGAAACTTCATAACTTTCCTTTGCAAGGAAGTGATTGGGTGCTCTATCTTTGAGAATCCTCTAATGAATCTCCTATAGTAGCCTGCAAGGCCCATGAGTGATATGACCTCCATCACATTATTTGGTGCTGACCATTCTCTAATGGCTTTAATCTTCTCGAGGTCCACACCTATCCCATATTTTGAGATGATATGCCCCAAATAATGAATGTGTTTATGATAAAATGAACACTTGCTCAATTTGGCATACAAATGATGCTCCCTTAATACTTGCAACACCATCCTTAAATGATGTTCATGCTCTTCTTTTGTCTTAGAGTATATAAGAATGTCATCCAAAAAGACAATGAAAAACTTGTCTAAATATTCTCCGAAAACACCATTCATTAAGAACATGAAAACAAATGGTGCATTTGACAACCCAAATGGCACCACTATGAACTCATAATGACCATACCTTGTCCTAAAGGAAATCTTGTTGATATCCTCCTGCTTGATTCTTACATGATGGTATCCTGATTTGAGATCTATCTTTGAAAAGAACTTTGCATCCTTCAATTGATCAAAAAGATCATCAATCCTTGGCAGATGATACTTGTTCTTTACAGTCACTTTATTCAACTGTCTGAAATCAATGCACAATCTTAACGTTCCATCTTTATTTTTCACAAACAAGACTGGGGCACCCCAAGGTGATACACTTGAGTGTATATACCCATTCTTTAGAAGTTCTTCAAGCTGCATTTGCAACTCCTTCAATTCTGGTGTACTCATTCTGTAAGGAGTCTTTGACATGGGAGCTGCTCTTGGTGTCAAATTTATAGAAAAATTGAGGTCTCTCCTTGGGGGTAGTCTTGGTACTTCCTTGAATACATCTTCAAAATCTTTTAGGAATGTATAATTCTCCAAATTTGGCACCTTGTCTTCAGGTGTCTCCTCCATATGAGCTGCAAATATTTGACATCCTCTTCTATAACATTTCTTTAGCTGCAATGATAAAATTTCTCTAACGGTTACTTCCCTGGGAATTCCCTGCACTTTCCTTTGGTTCCATTCTTCATCCAAGAAAGTGAATTCTTTGTTATGACAATCCAATAGAGCATGATGTGCGTCCAACCAATCCATCCCAATTAAACAGTCATAGGAACCTAAGGGTAAGTTATTCAAATCTGCCTTGGTGTTCAGTTCGTTCATGTCCATGAGACATGACTTAACCATCTCATTAACCTTTCTTTTGGTTCTTGTAGCCAACTGTACCAACCAAGATTTTCCATGCCTGCTTCTTGGTGATTGCAAACTTTCTACCATGTTAGGATCTATATAACTATGAATAGCTCCTGAATCAATTAAAATAACAATGGTTTGGTTGTTAATCATACCTTCCACTTCAATCATGTGTGACTGATATTCTGCTTACTTGTTATCCAGGGCTGCATAGATCCTTGGCACATTTCTTCCCATGTCCTCCATTGTTTCAACTTGCTGTACATTATAAATAGTCCTTCCTTTTTCACCTTTGTGAAAACAATCTCTAAATCTATGATCTCCTTTACAACCCCAACATTGAATAGGTGGTTGCCTTGGCCTTTGGCCTTCTGCCTCTATCATTTTGGGCTCTTTAGAAGTTGGTGGTCCCTATGGACTATTTATGAAGAATGATGGTTTAAATCCTTTCTTCCTCTGATCCACCTTGAACTTATTTTTGTCTTCCCAAGATTTTTGGAAAGTTGGCCTTGCTTTCTGCTGATCATATAGACATTTAGCTCACCTTACGGTCTCTTCCAATGTATTGGGATCATCATATTTTATTTTGTCACTGATGAATTCTGGCAATCCACTCAAATACATTTGAATTTTAACTGTCTCATCCTTGATGAAGGAGACGTACTTCAACAGTTCTAGGAATCTTTTTTCATATTCATCTATGGTCATACTTCCAAGTTTGAGTTCAAAGAACTCTTTCATTTTCTTGTCATAATACCTCTTATTCAAGTATTTCTTCTCAAAATACTTCTTAAATTCCCTCCAAGTAACACTCTTCTCTTTAATGTGTCGTACCTGCACAAGCTGATCCCGCCAAATGGATGCCTTTCCTTTGACTTGATAGATGGAAATTCTACCTTCTGCATGGGAAGAATAATTGTGTAATTGAAAATACTTCCTCATGCCCATAAAGTATGTTTTTGCATCTTCATCCTTCTTGTGCTCACCATCAAATGTAGGAGGTTTGATTTTGTTCATTTCTCCTCGTAGCTCATCCACCCCAGATCTCTTATGTTGTCTAACAGTGGATGGAATTGTACTGCTACCTACTCTTTTCTTGGAATTCTTTCGGGAGTGATGGGGGTGTCTACTAACATTTCCTGATCTCTTTTTTCTCATCCGAAGGTTTGCAACTTCCAGATTTGCTTGAGTCACTTTCTTTTTCCAATTTATTTTCTATTTTGTTCAGACTTTGCAATAACTTCATGTTGAAGTCATCATGTTGCTCTTTGGCTCTCATAAGCCTTTCATTATTAGCTTTATGGCTTTGGACATCCTTTTGCAAATTTTTAATAGTCTCTACTATATTCATGTTTACATCCCTTTCCTCTCCATGTCCATTGGAGTTTGTTCCTTCAATGTCCAAATGGACATTCATCCCTCTACTCTCATCTTGTTGACTATAGTTTCCTCGTGTCTCTTCCATTCCTATGGAATCGGTACTTGATATGATCTGATCTAGTTGTTGTTAGTTCTGCAAAATGTGCAACCATTAAAAATTATCAGTTTAACTAAATCAACAATCCATGAGAAATGTGAACTATTTTGGCTCAATAATTACATCAGAATTATCTTTTATGATTTCTTGGTGTTGCCACCATGACAATTCTTAGACATGACCCAAGTTTTGAGAACTTAGCAAGCACTATATCATCGTGCAAAGATACATTGGGTGCAAGGTGGTTTTCCAAAACCACTTTTGCATAAGTTATGATGTCACGTGCTTCAACATGTCAAATCCACCATTCGTGGGATGGGTGACAGTTAGTCAGATCACTCTGTCTCATTCGCTCGTACATCACAGCTGTTTGAGTTAGGTGAACGCCGCCATGTAATGAACTCAAAAAGTTTAATCATTTGAATTGGATTAGCCGAGCATGGCAACCCATTGCACTTGTGCACAAGTCTGTCAGAGATTCATGATTGAGGTTCTATAATTACCAACTCTTGGGTATGGAAGCATCATCTTATCCATCAACGAGAATTCTCCAAACCGGTTTGAAATTCTCATCTCGACAAATGTATTTCGGTGTCCACAAAATTGAGTTATATGGACCCATTTAAATCCAATGAGACTGGTTATTTGGGAAACATGCTAAATTTTCCTATGAGTACAAAGGAAAAGGTGGTCGCACAGATACTGGTGACTAAATTTCACACAGTACCTGTTACTGATTCAAGATTGGAAATTAGGCTGAATCCAATCATGAGGGATCTGGTTATCAATAGACCAACTTCTAAGAAGAAACAAATCAAGCAACAGAAGAAAGAACCCGTTGTTGAAGAGACTGAGAGTGTTGGAGAGAATCAACTGGTCTGGTTAGATTCTTTAAAGGAGGAGCTAGCTAAGCTGAAATGAGCCCTTAATACAATTGAGTATATTTCAATGATTTTTGGACAGATGATAGCAGAGGTAAGGAAGCTCTGGAGATGATAGACCTGTTCTTGTATGGTCTCTTTGAATAGGGCCACTGCTATTTTGAATCATCCCTTTTTTGTAATTTTGGATTTTGAATGAATATATAAGCGTAGAAGTGGATTTTGTACTACTTAAGAGAAGATTCCACTGATGATGTTACGAATCTTGTTTCCTTTAATATTATGTGTCTTGTTGTAACTTATATTTCACTTTCAATTGTTTGAATAAAACCCATAATTCATCTCATTTGCTTGACTCATTTTAAATAATACGTCAATGCAGTTGTGTATTCCTCTTTCTTTGAATACTATGTAAATGTTTCTAATTAAACTCAAGCTCGTCATCTTAATTAGATTTTCAGACGATTTTGCACACATAAAAAATTCAACCTATGTACCTGTATTTATCATGAAAATGAATTTATAAGGTAAATAATGTTTCCGCACACCTATATATGCTATACATTTCCTCTTCGTTGCACCAATAACTTGCATGCACTACTTCTGTGTTGCACACCAATATCCTCTGCACACTGTTTCTGTATCGCACTTGGATATTCCACATGCATTTCTCTCTATGCATTGCACCGTGCTAAAGTTCAATATGCCTTACCATGTACAATAATCTGTATGCCCCACCGAATACTCTGTCTCTATTGCGCACAACTACCTGTGTGCACCCTTGCCTGCAATATAGCGATACAACACATACTCCTACTGTGTGCACACCAACCAGCTTCAGTATGCCTCACAATACTGTGCACACCACGTGCACCTTTACTATGTGTATGCACTCCGTGCAATGCTAAATTTAGCATGCACATATCTACATATTATTTTTCCATGCGATGACTCAATTTTCCATAAACGCAATATATTGTATACCATACTGTAATCGATACCCTACTGCAATCTCATCTCCATGCGACTAGTTTGGACCATTCAGGCTCAGTGTCAAAAACTGATGCTCTGATACCATACTATAACACACCTCGTCCACCCACTGACCGGGGAATGTCACTTACTCAGACACTTAGCTTAGTTCTGACAACATAATGTAACACCCAATATTCAACTGAGGTATGTCACATATTTTTTTTTTTTTTTATCTCTCTAAATACGTATATACACACACATGCATACATACATACTGAACTGCATGCAATTAAACATATACATACAATGCTCTAGTAGAATCTTCACGTATAAAAGATAAACAACCAGTTGTTTTCTGTAAATATATGATTCTATACAATTTTCAGACTGATTTAACACTGAACACAAGCATGCAACGTATATAGGGTATATCCTTAAACAAATGGACAGTTATGCTCACACAATAAATAAAACCCATAAAATAACACATAAATGACAATGCAACATGGAATTCAACACATAACCAGTACTTATCTTGGTAATAATGTCACCAACTACATGCAGTCTGTCCACGAACCTCCCAGCCTTAGACTACACTGTTCGTCACTCTTAACAGTGAGTCACCTCTAAGATGGGACTAGACTCGACACGGGAAAGGGATTCCTAACTCGGCTAAAGTTTCACGGTCAACCGGAAAGACTCCCACTCAGGTGTTCACTCAACCAAAGCCTACAGGCTCTCCTTCCCCACATGCTTGTCCCACCCAAGGAAGTGTGCCCCTTCTCTAATCAACAGTTCTTTGGCTTCCCCACTTCCCTTCCAAGACTTCAGCAGCAAGCTGGACCAAAATTCTCAGAGCGTCGTAGCCGCAGTTTATCACCTTCAGGAAATTGATCCTCAGCAATTCCCTGACTCAGAGAATTTCTCACGGGCCTGACAACCTGCCTCTTCAATCCCTCTCCCAAGCTTATAGGTACACCAACAGGAATGGATATCAATCTGGTCTGGGTATGGTGGTAGGAAGATACGAGGTAGCTCAAGGACTGGTAGAATGTATCCTAGATATTGGTTTTTTGGTCGAAGGAAAAAATGGTAATATTATCCTTTTCACAATGGTCGATTCCCCCTTCACAATGGTTGATTCCCCCTTCACCATGGTCAATTCCCCCCCAAATGAACTAAGTCTCGATAATCAGTATGCATGTCTCCAACTTGACACTTGTCATGCTGGAAGCTACTATGATACACTTGTCCCCTACTTTAGAACCTAGGATACTTTAATTATCGATACTTTATGTTTTTAAGAAACATTAATATAATATTTATTTTCAACTTTAAGCTCTCTAGCTTATCCCTGTTCTTAACTTTAGGCCCTCCCTTTCCCTATTTGGTGGAATCTAGTCCCCCTTCTCTTTTATCGTGGTCTGTCTGCGCGTAACGATGTATTTTTATATTAATCATGAGATATATACAAAATAGGCACTCTAGCCTTTAACATCTAGGTGATCTAACCTAATTCCAAGACATAAGCATTCTGGCTTATAATACTGACTCACCAACCTATAATGCATATTATATACACAAAGGTTTGATGACCTTAATATTGTGCGCACTTTAGTTACTGCGCGCGGTATCTGTTGACCTCAAGGTTGCGCGCTCTTTAGTCACTGCGCATTGTATCCTCTATATTTAAGGTTGCGCACACCTTAGTTACTGCGCATGGTATTCAGAAATGTGCACATTACATTCCTTTACTACGCAGTATATGCACGCACCATGCCATGAAAGGTGTATTACAAAAATACGTTCTTAACATCTCACTAGCATAAATATACTTGGATTATATTTACATTTGGGTTCGGCCGAGGGATATTACAGGCATGGTTCGAATTCATTATTTCAATCCCACACTTTCGCTATCTGGTGCATTTTCCTATACCTAGAATGGATAGGTTCTAGCTTGTGACTCCCCTTTGTTTTTCATATGACCAAACTATTGTGACCAACAACTAGATACATATGGTGTGGGGCTTGTTTTATGTTTTAGCCCACAGACACTTCATTTCACCAAGTGACCATATATCATGACTAGGTGTTAATGCAATTGACCCTTTAGCTTATCACCACTTTACATATGACCTTGACCTATGACCAAGGGTGAATACATATGAGGTTTCACACAAATAGACGGTCAGGACTTAATCTACAGTTGAGTGGATAGTTCTTGTTCTCTTCAAAACTTCAACATTTTGAGACTCTGCCCTTTGTAGTGTTCTAATTCTTTCTGAGAAAATTACGTCGGAGTGTGTATCAACACTTCCCTACTTAATAACATTCACAATTCTAGGAGCTAGGACCATGTGATTATTAATTTAAGCGATGTTCCGGGCGCCTCATACCTTATGTGTTCGTAACTCATGACTAGGAGCTAGAACCTAGTCCTACGGACTTCGTCCTTAGAGAATTTTCACCCTTAAAAGCATCCAATCTTATGAAGTTTGAACTTCCTAAAGTGATTACCTATCACAATAGTTGATCTGATGGTTATCATGATTCTCTGAGCCAAATCAATGATCCAACTTCAATCCTTATGCTATCCTTCCACTGGCTTAATCCAACGACTATGAATTTAATCAAAGGTTGATATGGATGACCAGGATCTATTTGAGAGTTTAAACTTGGGCAAGGGATAAATCTTCTTCCAACCTCTGAAAAATAAATCGTGCGATTCCCTTCTGTCCATGTGTCATACAAGCATCATTTTGGAGCTTCGAAGGGTGGTATTCCAAATCGCTTTGGTTGACTTTCGAAATAGCTTATACTCATTGATATGTATCTCTAATCAATGACTATGAATGACTCATATCCTCATCCTTTACCTATGCTTGATCAATAGTCGAGAATGATTTCAGCCTTAGGCGCTTCGGGCAGTTACTAGTGGTAGAAACTGATTTTCCCTGAAGGACATACTCCCTGAGTGACATAGTTCGTTGACATACTCCCTGCGTGACATAGCTTGTTGACGTCACTATTGAAGTGACATACTCCCTGAGTGACATGCTGCCACGTGTCACTTATATTTGTGACTTATGTATACCTAAAATTCCAAATGGACCTTGAAACTTGTCACCATTTGAATGCCCCATGTGTCCTTGTAAATGTGGTCTTACTGACATGGACTATAATGACGTGGGCTCTGAATGTGTGTGCCAATTTTCTTACTTCGTGACTTTGGAGGTCCAACATTTGGATGAACTCATATTTTCTAAAACCTATTTCTCCGAAGTGGTCAACACTAAAGTTGACCACAATTGGACCCACCTATCTTGATCGAACGGTCACCATGCATGTCCAGATCTAGTGGCCCTCATTTACTTCAGAAATTTAGGGCTCCGGCCTTTAGGTGAATTCATATGTTCTTGGCTTCTTTTCGCCGGACTGGTCAACGCCAGAGTTGACTGCTGCTACACAACCCTGATCTGACAACTATCATTGATCTCGAAGTGCTCCTTAGATCCCACAACTTAATTTTATTTCAGAACTTTGGCTTCAGCTAAAATTCCTTCATGCAAATTTCCTTCGGTCGATATTATCTGAAGTGGTCAATATCGGGCTGACCATACGTATGTCATATCCGTGATCAACGGTCCATGAATCTTGGTAGTCAATATGATGGTCTAGATTTAATCTAGATCTCATGATCTAAATCATTCCCAAATCTTAAACAAACGACCATGATTCTCCTCTTCTTTACGATGATCTATGTTTGAGGATTATTTATCCCAATCTGATGGTTGGGATTTAATTCTTCCTAACCTCTAACTTCCCCTCGATGTGATGGTCCTAATTTGTCCCAAACACTACATCAATGAACAAGATTCCTCCTCGATTCTTTTGTAGTTTTACTGTGGGGATTTTAATTCTGATAGTATTTCTGCAATGCACTCTCCCTTCTGAGGTTCGATTAACATTTATTGCTTTTGATATGTTCATAGCTATTTCTCCTAAGATTTTAATAACTATTTGTACATTACTTTATGAATTGATCTTCATTCGCTAACCCTCCTGAGCTCTTAATTCCTTGTGCTTCATTATTCCTTCTGTACATGGATTCTCTACATGCTACCTCTCCTGAGCTTTAGAATCATAGGATCATTGTTGATCTTATTGTGATAAAAATGATCATGAATTGCTTCTTCCACTAGGTGATCTTCCTCTTCCCTAAGGTGATCTTCCATTTTCTCTGGTTATTGTACATGTTTGACTCATGTTTCCATCAATGACAACACACTATCAATAATGCCATCAATCTCCCCCTTTGTCATTGAGGGAAACATATTTGTAAAAAAATACTTTTTCTCCCCATATCACTGATCTCATTTTCAAGTTGGATATTTGACCTTTTACTTATACCAAATACTGATACCAAATTTGTTTTACTATTTTTCTCCCCCTTTGACATCAATGGAAAATAGTTTAATATTTTATTATTTTTCTCCCCCTTTGAATGTGCCGAGTGTTATCTCAATCTCTTTGGTTTTTGTGTTCAAATAGGTGTTCTTATTGATACCAATTTTGTAGTGATCAATTCTTTTAAACCTAATCAAAAACTTCCTCATTTGATGACCACATTAAATACTCCCCCCTAAGTTTTTATTGTTTCATAGGGTTTTACTGTATTCTCCTTTGTCCTAAAGGACAAGGGTGTGAATCTCACTAATCTTTTGTTTCTTTATTCTTGTTGATATTCTGATATTTCACAAGAATACCACTAATCAACACCAATTAATTTAATTTCCAATTTTCAACCAATTTAATATCGTATTCACAGTCCTTTGACTCTAGAGAAACCAATTCAACTTTTCTCCCTTAGAAATAAGATTGAATTGGTCCTTTCATCTAATTTTTTTTGTACTTCTTCCTCATATACTTAAAACATGCTTTAGTTTGTCATGATACTTAGGCTATAATCCTCTTTTAACTAGGTTGATGCACTCCATATTATTAATCATGTTTTTCCTTCCTTTTATACATATTTTCTGCTAAGGGGAAATTTAGTAGTTCATGAAAATAACATTGGAAAACTTCCAATATTTTCACTGCTCAATTCTTCTGGTTGATATACTATTGATGATTCATCATTATTATGTGTAAGTGAAACTTCTTCATTTTCAGGTGCTAGATCATCTCTCTTGTTTTCTATTTCAGATTTTCTTCTCCTTACTTTTTCATGAGATATTTTGTTTGTAGGATCTTTCTTTTCTAGATTTGTTCTTTGGGACTTGTCATTTCTTCATTTCTTCCAACCTTCATTAGATTTTCTTCCTGACTTGTTTGAATTATTTCTCATGGTTTGACTTCTTGATTTTATGTAGTTTTGGGATTTGTCACCAAACCTATCACGGTTGTAACATCTCATTGTATGAAGAAACTTTGTTGTGCAGCCAACATAATTGCATCTCCAACATCTCATTGAGTTATTGGACCTTCCTGATTTTTTCTTTTTAGGACTCTTGCATTCCAATTCTTTGCGACCAAAGTTATTACAAGAAAAGAAATAGCATTTGAAGGTTCTTCCATACTTGGGTATTTCTGACATGAGAAGTATGTCTTTTGATATGTCTCTTGTTTTTTACTTTTATATCTTCCTTCCTTGACAAATTTCATGGTTTGTTTTAGGTTTCTGACTGCACCTTTTTCTTTTGAGGAGAATGATCCTTTATCATGCTTTTGAATGGTGCTCCATTTGCCACCATCTTCTTTCTTATTGTATCCAAGACCAGTTTTGTCATCAATTGGTCTTTGACTGTTCCAGATCCTATCTAGGATAGCTGAGCTATTTTGGAATTTGATAGTTTCTTTTGTCTTTTCATTCTTCTTTTTTAGGTTGAAAACTTCCATTTCCAGCATGTGACGAGTTTCTTACTTTTTAGTCAATTGAATCTTCAAGGCTTCTTCTTTTTCCTTATATCCCTCAAGTTGAGTCTTCATATTGATGATTATTTCTTCTGTATCATCCAAGAATTCTATGCAGATATTGGTTTTTTCATATCTTTTTAATTCTTCTATATCTCTTGTTAGATCAACAACTTCATTCTTCAATCTTTTGATTTCTTCCTTGTTTTCTAGTTGAATCCTTTTGAGGTAGATGGCTTCCAATTCCAACATGTGGCATTATTCTTCCTTTTTAGTTAATTGGATCTTATGTGCTTCTTCATTTTTCTTAGCTTCTTCAATTTGAGTCATTAGAGTTGCATTAGTACTTTCATTTATCTTTTTGATTTCAATAATTTCCAATTCCAACACGTGACATGATTTTTCTCTTTTAGTTAATTGGATCTTCTAGGCTTCTTCAAGTTGTGTTTTTAGACAGATGACCATTTCTTCTGTCTCTTCTAGTGCTTTTTTTTTTTTTTTTTCATGTGTCTTTAATTCTTCCATTTCTTTTGTTATATTAGCAACTTCGGTCTTCAATATTTTGATTTATTCTTCTTTGTTTTCTAGATGAATATTTTGTTCATTCTCTTCATGGTTAGATTGATCTAACTTTGGTAGTATCAACATATCCTTCTTTTGAAGTTTCTCCAACTCTTCAGAAGCGCGCATAACTGTGTATTCAATATGGTCAAGAACATCCTTAGTTACTTCAATATATAGACCATTTGTTGGTTCCATACTAATCTCTTCAAATGTAGTTATAACATCATTCTTAAAATGTAATATTTTTTCTTTAGTGAATACTGAGGTATTCATCAATTCCTTGAAGTAGTAGTCATCTCTGTTGATGAAAGGTTTTTGCATCAATTCTTTGATGGAAGTGTCCTCTTCTGTGTTTTGTTGTTTATTCTGATCAGAATTCTTTTTATCTATATTTTGTTCTTCAATCTGATTTGATTTCTCTGTTTCTTTGTTTTGTTCTATAAACGGATTGGAATTCTCCATTTCTTTGTTTTTTTCTATATTTTGATAATAAATCTAGCTGGAGCCATAACACTTTAGTAGAGGTGCAGTGTCCCATCTTTTATTTGACTAGGTCTGACAATCCATTATGGATTTCCTTTAATGCTATTGAATTATTTTTATTTTCTTCTTTTGCACACTTGGTTTTGTTCTTTGAGGTAGTTGAGTACCAAGGTTTAGATACTACTGAATCCAAAACACCATATCCTCTTGACTTTAGATACCATTTCATTCCTTCCCTCCATGAAGAGTAGTTTTTTCCATCAAATAAGGGAGCTTCATTTGTGGAGAGAGCCATTTTTCCACCCATTTCTTCATAATCTACCTTCCAGTGGTTAAAATGTGCTGAAGGCACCTGCCCTTATACCAATTGTTGAAATGTACACTTGACACTGAGAGGAGGGGGTGAATCAGTGTTTGTAAATTTTGGATATTTTTCACACTTCCATAGCTTAACTAAATTAATTAATACGATATGCAGTTCAATTAATTATTCATAAACATCTAAAGCACAAACTGTATGAAGTAGATATAATATCTTTCTTTTATTTATTTAACTTGTATAAATACATATAAAATCAATCCTTTAATATGTTTGAATTCAAATGAATATGAGAGATACAACTCTATGATACAAGACCCAGAATGTAGTTCTCAGATCCAACTAAGAGATGAGGAATCCAACCCTCATAACAAGACCCGACTTGTTGATCTCAGATGCAACTAAGATGTGAGGAATCCAATCCTCATAACAAGACTTAGCTTGTAAACATGCACCAACATGATAGAATGAACTCCCATTCAATCCATTATATATACATATATATTTAATCCACCAGGAAACATTCTTCTCACCATTCTTTCTTGTTTATATAGTCTTCCAACTGGTGTGAATTTGAAACAATGTGTCCTTTTGGAATGAAACATTGTACCTCTTCATTAAATTAATAATAAATTCCATTATTATTATTATTTTATTCAAGAATTAAAATCCCTTGCAAATTGTTTCATCATTTTAACCCATCACTGATTATTTTACTTGTTTTGGATTTGAATATCTGTAGACAGGTGCTTTCTTCAAACCATTATTTTCAAATGACCGTGGGCTCATTACTACAGACTTAATATCTATTTGTGCTTCCTCTATTATTATTCATACAATATCGTGAAAGGGGTAATTCGTCATCATATATATGTTGATCAAAATTTTAAAGAGTCGATCACAAGCATGGATCGACTTTGTTATTTCGATCCCACACTTTCGCTATCTGGTGCATTTTCTTGTACCTGGAATGGAAAGGTGCTAGCTTATGACTCCCCTTTGTTTTTCATATGAACAAACTGTTGTGACCAATAACTAGATACATATGGTGCATGGCTTGTTTTATGTTTTAGCCCACAGGCACTTCAATTCACCAAGTGACCATATATCATGACCAAGTGTTAACCTAGTTGACCCTTTAGCTTATCGCCACTTTACATATGACCTTGACCCGTGACCGAGGGTGAATACATATGAGGTTTTACACAAATCGATAGTTGGGACTTAATCTGCAGTTGAGTGGATGATTCTCATTCTCTTCAGATCTTCTATGTTTCGGGACTCCACCCTTTGCATTCTTCTAATTATTTTGGAGAAAATTTCATTGGAGTGTGTATCAACACTTCCCTTCTTAATAACCTTTACAAGTCTAGGATCTAGGACCATGGGATTATTAATTTAAGAAATATTCCCAATGCCTCATACCTTATGTGTTCATAACTCATGACTGGGAGTTGGAACCTAGTCCTTCGAACTTTGTCCTTTAGGCATTCTATCCCTTACAAGCATCCAATATTCCAAAGTTTGAACCTCCCGAAGTGATTACCTCTCACAATAGTTGATCCGATGGTTAGCATGATTCCCAAATCCAAATCAATGGTCTAGATTCAATCCTTATGCTATCCTTCCATTGGCTTAATCCAACAACTATGACTTTAATCAAAGGTTGAGATGGATAGCCAGGATTTGTTTCAGATTTTAAATGTGCACGAGGGATAAATCTTCTTCCAACATCTAAAAAATAAACCGCGTGAGTCCCTTCTGTCCACGCATCATACACACATCATTTCGGAGCTTGGAAGGGTGGTATTCCAAAACTCTTTGGTTGAATTCCAAAATAACTTATACTCATTGATATGTATCTCAGATTGATGTTTGTGAATGACTCCTATCCTCATCCTTTACCCATGCTTGATCAATGGTATAGAATGACTTTGGTGCTTCGGGCACTTGCTGGTGGTAGAAACTAGTTTTCTCTAAATGACATAATCCCAAAGTGATGTAGATTGCTAACGTCACTGTTGATGTGGCATTGACCGAGTGGCTTCCTTGTGACACTTATATTTTTGACTTACATATACCTAAACTTCCAACTGGACCTTGAAACTTGTCACCATCTGTATGTGCCACATGTCCTTGCCGATGTGGTCTTGCTGACATGGGCTATAATGATGTGGGCTCTCAATGTGTGTGCCACGTGTCTTACTTCGTGACTTTAGAGCTCTGGCCTTTGGGTGAACTCATATTTTCTAAACACATTTTTGCCAAAGTGGTCAGCGTCGAATTTGACCACAATTGGACCCGCCTATCCTGATCCAATGATCACCATGCATGTCTATATTTGATGGCCCTCTTTTACTTCAAAAATTTGGAGCTACAACCTTCGGGTGAATTCATATGTTCTTGGATTCTTTTCACCAGAGTGGTTAGCGCTGGAGTTGACTGCTACTACGCAACCCTGATCTGAAGGCTATCATTGATCTTGAAGTGCTCCTTAGATCTAATAGCTTACTTTTATTTCAGAATTTTGACTTCGACTAAAATTCCTTCATGCAAATTTACTTATGTAGATATTATCTGAAATGGTCAATGCCAAGATGACCATGCATACGTCATTTCCATGATTGATGGTCCATTACTCTTAGTAGTCGATCTAAAGGCCTAGATTTAATCTATGTCGCATGATCTAAATCATTCCCAAATCTTCAACAAACGGTCACGATTCTCCTCTTATTTACGGTGATCTATGGTTGAGGATTATTTATCCCGATCTGATGATTTGGACTTAATTCTTCCTAACCTATAAGTTCCCCTCGATCTGACGGTCCTAATTTGTCCCAAAAACTACATCAGTGGAAAATATTCCTCCTCGATGCTTTTGGAGTTTTACTGTGGGGATTTCAATTCTGATAGCGTTTCTGCAATGCAATCTCCCTTCTAAGATTACATTAAGGTTTCTTGCTTCTGATCTGTTCATTTCTATTTCTCCTGAGATTTTAATAATTTTTTGTGCATTCTTTTATGCATTGATCTTCGGTCGCTAACCCTCCTAAGCTCTTAACTCCTCATGCTTTGTTATTCTTTCTATACATGGATTCTCTGCATGCTAACTCTCCTGAGATTTAGACTAATATGATCATTGTTGATCCTATCGTGATCAACAATGATCACGAATTGCTTCTGCCACTAGGTGATCTTCCTCTGGCCCAAGGTGTTGTTCCTTTTTCTTTGATTATTGTACATGTTTGTCTCATGTTGCCATCAATGAAAACACACTATCAATAATTCCAACATAAGTATTTACAGATAATTCCCGAGGTCAAGCTATATTCTACTCAGGTTTGAGGTATCCTGAAATGTGTTATGGTCGAAAGTTGCGAATTTGAGTTTGTAAGTCTGAAAAGATCTATAAATATTTTCTGAAATTAATAGAAATCTTTATTCAATGCGTGTTTTTATCCTTTATTATGAGAAAAATTTCATTCAAAGTTCACCCAAGTTTTGCATAGGATGTTGGAGCATTATTATCGTTATGTTTTTCCTGCTAAGACAACAAATTCGCTCAGGGAGTCTTTTGAAGGAAAGATGTTGAATCTACTTGAAGGATTATGTAGGGGTTCATGTAGAAGTTCACAACGTCATAAGAAGGTTAAAATAAAAAATCAACCACCATTCCTCGTCGAGGGACGCCTTAACAAAAAATTGGTACCATAGCCAATCTAGGTATTCTCCCTCTAATTATAATAATTCTCATTCTATGTCTTATAAAGAAATGATGCAGAATGTAGTAGAAGAAAGTCAGAATTCTAAAAATGAAATATCATCTATTTCTCATCTATTTCGTTCAATGAAAATGCATGATGTCAATAGTTTCAATAAAGTATATAAAGAAGAAAATCCTCTCCCTAGGTGGTGACTTCCTAATTTATATTCTAAAGATATTTATGATGATATGCCTATGTTTCAACTACATGCATCTTCTCAATTTAAAATCATTGAAACAGTATATGAAGTCCAACAAAATGCATCTGATCATTGTATTGTCCCTACCTTAGACCCTGATGAAATTAGGATTGATGCCAAAAAATCCAGAG
>ML823535.1:14561-48460 GCA_009831015.1 Picea engelmannii
TTGCCTTATAAAAGTATATTGTAATTTCATTGTAAATCTGGACCGTTCATTATAAGGTCGTAGATCTAACGATAGAGATTATGTTAGGGTTTTTTTCCCTAGAAGGCAACCCTCTTTTATGAGGGAAATGTATTGCAGCTATGTATGAGAATGAATATTGTATTCTGAGAGAGGAGACTGTGAGAGAAAGAAGAGGAAGTTACAACGGGTTTTGCTGTAGGTTGTATCCCTTCATTTGCTGGATAACAATAAGGGAAGGACCTGGCAATTTCTCCGGTGGACGTAGCCCACACTGGGTGAACCACGTAAATCTATGTCTCTCTTGTATTGTGTGTCTTCTGTGTTTTTTGTTTCTGCATTTGTTTTATTTTATTGCTCCGCGGTCCTATTTTTCTAACACATGGTGCCATCCTTCTTCAGAACTAAGACAACTGAAAAAGAAAATGGGTTGTTGCTTGGTCTAATGTGTCCCATCGCCAACAATTCCTTGATTGCCTTCTCTATCTCATCCTTGAACCTCCTAGGATGACGATAGGGGGGGGGGGGTGATCATAGGTTTGGCCCCCTCCTCCAACTCAATGGTGTGCTCAAACCCCCTGTCAGGTGGCCTCCTTGGTGGAATTGCCTCAAAGACCTGCTGATGTCATCCCAATAAATTCTTGATCTCTATATGGTATTTTTGTCGACCTTCTTAATCCTTCTGAGTAGTGATCAAACATTCTGCGACATATGCTACCTCCCCATGTCTAAATATCCTCTCCATCCTCTTGGTTGAAACTGTCCTGGGTGCTCCTGTCGACATACCTCTTAGAACAACCTTCTTCCCATCCTGATCTCTAAATCACATTTCCAAGATTTGGTAGTTGGTAGTGATTTTTCCCAAGGTAATCATCCACTGAACTCCTAACACCACATCTGTGTCCGATAGGTCAACCACATAAAACCTGTCTCTCACTGTGTATTTGCCTGACTTCATCTCTAAGTTTGGAACTCTGTCTAGACACTCCACTGTGTGGCCATCTTTTACTGTAACATCAAACCCCTCAAACTCCTCTGTCTGAAGTGCCCATCTCAATACTAGTGAAGCATCGATGAAGTTGTGGGTGGCCCCACCATCTGTTAGGGAAATTTCTTGTTGCCCCTGAAAAATCCCTCTGATATGGAGGGTATCATATCTGGGAACACCAGAAAGGGTCGCTATGACACCTCCCTTTGCTTGTTTCCTCCTGTTATCCTGTTTTGGTGGTAATTGTGGGACTACTGGAGGATGGGCTCTTGTCGATGTCGGTGGTCTATGGGGAGGTTGCTCCTCTGTTGGTGCTGACTCCTGTTCTGAACTAGTGGATCCACTGTCCTGCTCCTCCTCCTCACTGTCCATGTTGTATGTTGCTACCTCAATATAATGAATCTCTCCCTTGCCCATGCACCTGTGGCCTGGGACCCAAGGATCTCTACAGCTGAAGCAAAGATTCTTCCTCATAAGCTCTCACCTAGTCTCATCATTCAACTTTTTCTTCCCCTTCCATTCTCTCTGGAATGGCTTCCTGTCTCGATCCCGCTAGGGCACAAATGGTTTGGAGAAATTTTTAGTCTTTGGCACTGAGTCTATCAGATATCGAGTGCGAAGGATGGCCTCCTACAAAGTGGGAGGCATATATGCCTTCACCCATCCTCTCAAAGGCTCTGTGAGTCCTTCTATGAATATCATGATCAACATGGGCTCTGATATGTCTGTCACTGCCACGGCTACCCATTGAAACTCTGTGATGAACGCTTATGTTGTGCTAGTTTGTCTCAACTGGGCTAGATCCATTAAGTGTATCTCGGGATCCTTCCTATCAAACCTATCCATGAGCCTATCTGTAAATTCCCTATAGGAGGTGATGCGACTGTGACCCAATGTCACCAGTCCATGATACCACCACTTGTGTGCCTCACTCTCCAAGTGTAAGGTCATGAAACTGATGGCCTCTATATCGATCATTTGGTTGAGCTTGTAATATGTGTCTAGCTTCTGTACCCAAGCTCTGGCAGTGTATTTGGACGATCCATCGAAATAAGGGATGGTGATTTTCCCAACTTTTCGGATGAAATCGAGGTTATTCCCTTGTTGTTGTTGTGGTCCTCCCCTCTATGGCTCACTAGGGCGGTTCTTAAGTCTAAGTCCATAGTACTCAACTAAGGTCATGTCCTGATGGAAGTCACAACCCAATGTTGCATACTCCCTCTTATACTCTGCAATGTTGTCAGCATGAGTGGGTGGCCTCTATGCTATCAGTGGTGGTGCTGCTATCGGGGGTGCCCTCTGGAAACTGGAAAACAAGGGTCTGGGAATCCTACTCACAGAGGTGTATGTGCGAGAGGGTGATTGCGGTCTAGTTCCTGCTCCTAAGTTCCCCTATGATGTATGCAGGACTTGTGTATCTGGGGTGCTCACTCTAGCCAATCTATCAACCACCTATGCCAAGGACCGAGACATGATCCGTTGACTAGCTAACATATCGTTGATAACCTGCATTAAAGCTGCCTCTGGATCTACGGGGGCCTTGCCACTGCCCTGTGGCCGCTCATATCTGTCTCCTAGCATCCTCTCAGCCTTGCACTCAGCCTCACACTCTACCCTTCTCTCTGCTTCTCTGTGTGCCTCTTCCTCTTCCTCTGAGCTAGGAGGAAAAGGGGGAAAAGCAGGCCTATGCCTTCTTTCCTGATGCCTGTTGTAAGTGACATATTCATCACCTACGTGGTTATGGCCCTCTGGATCTTTTGCTGCACTCGTTGTCTTTAGTCACAGGCTGGTAGGACTAAAGCTCTGATACCACCGTAATGTTCCTAACTTGGCTAGTCTAGGAAACACTGCTAATGTGTGTGTAGGATCAAAGGTTTACAACATATAAATGATCATACAAACAATAAACTTGACAAAGGACTACAAATTTTGTATTATGATCTCTTTGTGGATTACAAAATGGTTGAATGCGGCTGAATAAACTGACAATACTCAACTATATCAACAAACAAAGGATCTTAGCTGGAATACAAATAAGCAACTGTAGCTGAATAAAATAACAACACTCAACTAGATCAAAAGACAAAAGGATCTTAGCCAGAATAAAAATAAGCAACTAAAAGATAATACCCGGAATATGGGAGCACTGCAGAATCAATGAAGAATGATGGAAGACATGGATGATCTTCCTGGTGACTAGGGTGTGTCTTTCAACACCGAAATCAACCAACTGGTGTCTTTCTCCTAGAATACATTGAACTATCTCTCCTGAGATGCGCCTTTTCTCCTCAATGACAAGTCATAATTTGCATAATAATGAATTAGGTCGTTGACCCTTCCTTTATAGCTTTTCAAAACCCTAAATCATGTTGAAACCCTAATTCACTATTGACTTCCAAAACCCTAAATCATTGATGAAACCCTAATTCACTGTTGACTTCTATTTTTAGCTCATATTGACTTAAAAGCGCTTTTAACCCTTTTTAGCTCAATGTCACTTTCTGAATATAACACCTGTGACTGGAGTGACCTCTAGTAACCTTGTTTACCCCTCTTTGGCCATGACTATAGTCTAACAGAGCAGTTTAGACCATTAAGCCTCCTCTCTAGAGCTCTTATTTGGAAAGGGACATTACAATCTCTCCCAGACGACTTTGACAACAACATAAAACAAATTATTTATGTACTTGGCAAATACATGAGGTAAGTATTGTTTTATAAGGAAAATGTACTTCTTATGTGATTTGTAGCAGATTTTATTGACATATTATGTTTTATCTGCAAATTTATGTATGCCTTGATATTATTTTATTGCATCGACATTTGTAGGTGGTTATCATCAAAAGAAATCCATAAAGAAGATATAAGGTATTGGAAGAGAGAAATTCCCCGACTAATGTGTCAAATGCAACAATATCTGTCTCCAACATTTTTCAATGCACAAGAAAACTACCTCATATGCCAAGTTGAGGAGATTGAATTATGTGGACCAATACACACAAGGTCGATGTGGATGGTGGAGAGGTAGTTGAAGTCACCGAAGAATTTTGTTAGACAGAGAGCACTTCTGGATGGTTCTATAGTTGAGGGATATATGGTATATCAATTCATGGTGTATATTAGTCAATATCTACCTAAATTAGCAGAAAATATGAATGTGCCTCTCATTTGGCATCTTGACTCCATCAACAAATTTGAAGCGAAGGTCCTATTGGGGAAAGGTAACATGAGGACTGTGAAAGGTAATTATTAGATGTTGACGTAGATTTAATATATTACACATTTATTAAATTATTCCTTTATTAGCAATAGATAATTAATGATATTAAATTGTTATGATATCATATAGTTGCTCGAGAGTGGGATGCTTTACATTTATACATTGCAAACAACCTTGATTGGATGGAGCATTGGATAGAATATACTGAAGAATACTTTTGTAGGTTATCATGGGAAGGGGTGAGAAAGATGATTAAAACAGTGCATCGTCATCAATATCAATTTCTTGATCTTACATAAAGGGAAGTTGATTTAGCCTTTGGTTTAAGTAAAAAATTTTGCCCACATGTTCCTAGTGTTTTCCCAATTTTTCAATGCATTTGGTTTGTTTAATTTTTGAAATATATATTTGCTAACTCCTATATGAGGTTTATTAATTGGCAATGCATTTTTTACTTGTTTTCCATGTTGCAGTTGAAACATCACAAGGCTATGTGGTGTAATGGTCATAAATTTCGTATCAAAATGTTGGATGATAAGATAAAAACCTCGGATTGTGGGATAACTGCAGTGTTTAAGGTCACCAACATTTTCTCTAGAAGTGACAGAAATCCGGAAGAAACTGAGAATAGGTACTATGGGAATTTGGAGGATATAATTGAGTGTGATTTTAATTCCTTTAAAATAGTTTTGTTTGAGGTTAAATGGTACAAGCTATAGATGCATGAACGTGATCCTGAAAGAAGTGTTATTGAGCATGATAATGGATTTACCATGGTTAATACAAGGGCATTGAACCAGGTACAATGCCTTATGTTCTTCTAAGTCAATGTGAGAAAGTATTTTACTCGTAGGTACCTGGTAAAGCAGGTTGGTCATATGTTGTTAGATATGATCCAAGAGGAATACCAGTAAAGTATAATCATGTAGACGAGGATGAAGATAATAATGAGGAAAAAGATCATGATTATGCAGATCAGGAGCAGGTGGCTCATGTAGTCGATGTGTCAGACGAAGAAGTTAAAGAAGTTGATCATCCAAATGTAGGAGACAATGATCTCATTGTCGATATCGATAACTATATTAGCGAAAATGGAGTTGATGATGATGTTGATATGAATGAGCCTTTCACCAACATCGATTCTGAACCAGATCCTGGTATAGATGTTGAGATGGATGCAGAAGAAGATGACTGATATTTAATTGTTGAAAAGAAGAGGTATGTGTTTATATCTTTTATATTATCTTTATATGTTTTTATTTTGTATAATATAGTATATGATACATGTTCTTTAGAATTTCAAATTAGGTAATATGGGGAAATTGAGAGTAATGTGAGGTGGGGGGGGGGGGCATATTTAGAGCTTCCACCTTCACGTGGTTTCCCATGTATAGTAGAGAATGAACTATTCTCGAAACCAAGAGGAGCTCTGTGCGACTGCGCCTAATCATACCAATGATGTTGGTATTTTCATCATCAATTCATCAAGTAAACCATAAACCATAATTTACTGGAGTCATCGATTTTTTCCCAGTGAATGGATGCATTGTTGTTGACATGGAATGGGACAACACAAGTACCTTCTTAATTTTCTTCCTTCACTTGATGTGGGCCTGGTCATTCCTAACCTTGAATTGAAATTTGCCCCTAGTCTTAGTCATCACCCATTATGAAACTTGTCACCCAAAGATCATTAGATCACAAGTTTGGAGGCATATGGGCATTGGGATCATGAGGCTTTATAACCCTACAGTAACAAGAGACATTAATTGAACTTTGACTAGATTGAAAGGTGCGTGCAATTGAAAATACTAACAACGAAAAACTAAAATGGATCAATACACAGACTGTCAATGAGAGGTGATATGGTCGTGGTGTGTAGGAAGAGGCCTAGCACATTCAAAATTATCATTCTCCAAATATCTTATACAAATTTTACAAGGAAATTGTACTAGGAGTAGACATGGGCAACGATGACCTGTGAATGGGGCCAACGCTGAAATTTTTTCAAACTATTTATGTATGCATTGAAATTTGACATGGATAGACTATTCACATGCCTTAACGATATGGGAGGGTTTCTGGACTCAAATTTGACTCACACGTCCACTTTCTGCCATCATCAATTCATCATGTAAACCATAAACCCTAATTTAGTGGAGTCATCGATTTGTCGGGTTTAAGTGTTCCCAATGAAAGGATGTGTTGTTGTTGACATGGAATGGGAAAACATATGTACAACTTCTTAATTTCCTTTCTTCACTTGATGTGGGCCTGGTCATTCCTAGCCTTGAATTGAAAGTTGCCCCTAGTCTTAGTCATCACCCTTCAATGTGAAGTTACCCCTAATCTAATTAACTAGCACACAATCAAGAGAATAACAATTAAGCGAATAACAATTACCCTATTGCAGTGACATGCAAAAGTAAAAGAGGGGGAAAAGATAAATTATACATGCACTTACCATCTTAAAGGTGCCATGTTGTTGAAGATAAAATAGATTTGATGATCATTTGCAATGTTGTTTTTGGGAAATACTCATTAGAATCATCTTCATCATTAGTAGAAGGATGATTAGGATGATTTCATTGATAAAAATAATATTGACATTTTGAGTGATGTGTTGCATAATGTGCATTCAATTTTTTTTACATAACAATTACAATAAGATAAGCATATAATGGAAACTAATGTTAAAATATATAGAAGAAATTTTTTACATGGAAACATTATTTGTGATTTTTTTTTACCAAAACAGATTATTTTTCTTCATTGCTACCATCATCACCCTTTCCATCAACATATTCCCCATTATAATTAGATTCATTGTTTCCTTCAATTCTATCTTTATCATTATGTCAATCGCCATTAACGAATCCTTAATGGATCCAATGTTGAAACTTAGAGTAGTAGAATGATATTATCTTTAGTGAAGATTTGATATAGATGCAATGCATCACCTCCTTTCACCATTATCTGCACAAAATGGGATTTCATTAAACATTATATCATTCAACACTAAATAGACCTTATAATAAAACAAAAAACCCTTTCTCACCCATCTTACTTATGAAAGAAACAAATATTTGATGGATTATTTAGTGAACTCAAACCTCTCTTAATAGATCCCTATATTTTTTAATGACATTTGTGAAGATTTACAAGGCAACATGAACCCAAGGGCTACCAAAAAAAGGCAAGAATGTTTGCAAGGAATCTGAGTCAATGATTTATGTACCATGCCTTTATTAAACTTGAAATGAAAATCTATGTACATTGCTCATTATTTCAAAAACAAAATTTTTGAGAGTAAAGTTGGGAGCCCGCCCATTGCTACACGTGACCATAGTTGGGAGCCCACCCATTGTTTCACGCGACCATAGTTGGGATTCATAGTGTGTTAGGAGGAGCCCACCCATTGCTATCATCGATTTTGATATCAATGTGCATGCGACCAAGGAGATCACTGTGCAGGGAGGAGGCACATGGAGGGCACACGGAGAGCACACAGAGGGCACATTGTGTAGGGAGGAGAGGGAGCATAGAGGGAATTGAATTCAGGGCACATGGAGGAGATACACTGCGAGGGCACACAGAGGGAACTGAGTCAAGGGCACAAGGAGGGCACACGCGAGGGCACACAGAATGGTGAGTACCTCTATTTCCTTATATTGTTGTGTATTTGGAGTAGGCTAAAAAGGTATGCAATATAGAGATTCAAACACATGCCCTAAAGCCTTTTTTTTCTTTTCACAACCTATTGAGTGCTAGTCAAACATAGACAATCAACTCAAGGCTTTTGGAACCCGAATTTACTCATGAAGTTGAGAAGCAAGGGATCAACTTGTGGCCACATAGTATTTCAATACAATTTGACAACACAAATCATGGACTACCAAGCAAAGAAGGGTAAATGAAGAGAGTGAGCGACATTTATACAATTGCAGCTTCGAATGATCAACACTTCTTTCAAGAGGTTAGGTCATTAAATATATAATGAAATGAGGTTAGGGGCATCAAGGACTAGATCAATTATTCAATGGAGATTCCAAATATAACTTTCAGATCTAAGAGGCCATGACCATTGAAATATACAATATGAACTCCAATATGCGCAAAGACAAAAAATGGGTATGAGGCCTGAGATGATATATTGATGGATAACATTATGAATGACGCTATGGAAATTAGATACTAAACAATTCTTCCATAGATATTCAACCACCATACTACAAACAAATGAATCCATAGTACAAAGCATACAATAAAACTCAGAAACTTGAAATAGGTATGGATTTTGGAACATTGGGAATGAAATATTCACGAATAATGCATCGTACATGAGGCTGAAGGCTTTTTTTTCCTAAGGGGAATTAAACCATTTTGTTACAAGATCACAACAATGACATAAATTAACTACTCATCACAAAAACACAATCCAATCGGGCTTGTGAAAATGGTAAGGAGGGAAATGCATGGGAGAAAAGAGATTGAAGCTCAAAACTCTATAAACACAACAACCCTGTCACTTATGCAACTATATGCAACTTATGAAACTATGAAACTATATTGCAATAACGAAACTTGTTAGCACTCTGTAAATCTATTTGGATGATAAATAGACGACGAAGGTAACTCTTTCAACCAACTTTGAGACCCAAAACTAGCCTTTTGGATCTAGAGAGGGCTCTCTCAGAGATAGTGTGGTCTCTGCGCAGGATATGAATTTGAAAACAATGGCTAGATCTAACACCGATGGTAAAATGGTTTCTGTTTATATTGGCACAGAAAAGTAAAACTTGGGCTATGGGGTCAATCTGAGGAAGAGACGGAACAAATGAATCGGTGACTGGAATCAAGAGGAGAAGGCTAGGCGAGAAACAACCTTCAGTGTAAACTGTAAAGTGTGGTGGGAGAAAAACACAGGAAGTAACTCAAGAGCATCGCTGTGGACGAATTCAAAGTTAGCTTGAGAGGAAAACATTTTGTCTAAGAGGCGCGAACAAGGGGCGTTGTACAGTGAATCCACAGATTTGAAAATTCGTTCTAAAATAGACAATATGATATATGAAATAAAAGGTAATAGTAAAAACATACGCAAATAAAGAGACACAATACATCTGACTATCACAACTAGGATATTTTCATCAAATCACATGAACTTTTCATTAAATTTCGGTCAAAAACTTAGATTACATACAATAGCAGTCGTTTTCTCAAAATTGCCAACCAACCCATTTTACATAAAAATGATCCCCATATATAGAAAACTAATGTCACCCTTGGCTTCCAGGGTTCAACTATTCTCTGCTAGAATCATGGATTCGGTTTCTTTGAAAGAGAATAATAACTTCAATGGATTTACTAAAAATAGGAAATCAGACTTAGCCAAATCATAATCGTAACCGAGATAGCCAAATCATAATTGTAACCGAGATATTATTTATAATAATTGATCATGATCAACATTCGACCCTATGGCTTTGATAACTCATCATTTTCACTGATGGATGTTCTGTCATCCTTACACAGCAAGTATGCTATGCAACAGTAACCTACAACAAAAAACGTAGCAGATTTGCGCAACAAACTGGGAAAATAGGTGTTAAAGATGACATTGTATCTCACTGATAACAAACTATTTTTAGAAACTGAGAGAGTTTTTTGTATTTAATCTCGTTATAAAGAAAAACCTCTCTCGGTTTCGTTAAATTCATCTCCATCTGGCCGGAATACATGTCACAGAAACATGTCTTGAACAGGAAATCATGAAAGCTGAAAATAGGGCTCACATATTCCTTCGAATCTCCCAATCTGTGACATATTTTGAAAATATGAGAGATTTTTTTATTACTTGTTTTTTCCTCGACAAAAACCTCTCGGGGATTTTAAAAATTCCTCTCTAGTTGGTCAGAAAGTGATCTTGAAGTTGACCAATAAACCAGTCATTTTCGTAGTGCGACCTGTAGCCTGTGTGCAGGAAAATCCACTGCACGACAGAATCCACTGCGCGACATAATCCACTGTGAGACAACATCTTATGCGCGACAACATCCACTACGCGACGAAATCCTCCATGCAACGAAAATCCACTACGCAACATAATCCTTTGCGTGGTAAAGCGCTCTACACAACGCATAGAAAATTTTGTAGCACGCAGTTGAAAATGGAAATGGAAATAATAAATGAAAACCTTCCTTTTGAAACTGACCCTTGGAGATGTTAGATGATGCCAGACATAAAAAAATATGGGTGCTAACATGCATGAATTTGCAAAATTGTTGACAAACCTCTAACCTTAGCAATGAAAATCATGGTGCTAACACAACTTATGCAACTATGAAACAATGCAACTTATGCAACTATATGCAACTTATGCAACTATATGCAAATATATGACAATTTCGTATGCAACTATATGCAACTATATGCAACTTATCGTCAGACTTGTGCAAATATAAATGAACTATAAATGAACTACTCATCACAAAGACACAATCCAACCGCGCTTGTGCAAATGGTAAGGAGGGAAATGCATCGGAGAAAATAGATTGAAGCTCAAAACTCTATAAACACAACAACCCTGTCACTTATGCAACTATGCAACTATATGCAACTTATGCAACTATGCAACTATATTTCAACAATGCAACTTATGCAACTATATGCAACTTATCCAACTATATGACAATTTTGTATGCAACTATATGCAAATATGCAACTATATGCCACTATATGCAACTATGCAACTATATGCAACTTTATGCAAAAATGCAACTATATGCAACTATATTGCAACTATATGAAACTATATGCAACTTATGAAACTATATGCAAATATGCAACTTATCCAACTATATGTAACTATATGCAACTTTATGCAACAATGCAACTATTTGCAACTATATTGCAACAATTTCGTATGCAACTATATGCAACAATGCAACTTATCATGTTTTTTAGTGACTATATGCAACTATATTGCAACTATGCAACTTATGCAACTATATTGCAACAATTTCGTATGCAACTATATGCAAATATGCAACTATATGAAACTATATACAACTATGCAACTTATCATGTTTTTTAGTGACAATATGTAACTATATGAAACTATATGCAGCTATGCAACTTATCATGTTTTTTAGTGACAATATGCAACTATATGCAACTTTATGCAACTATATGCAACTTATGCAACTATATGCAACTTTATGCAACAATGCAACTTATGCAACTATATGCAACTATATTGCAATTATATGTAACTGTGTTGGTACCACAAACGTATATTGGCACGATAACTTATCTTCTTGTTTTAACGAGTGTAGGTACCACCAAATAGGTATCTGTCGGATCTATCTTCCTCGAGTGATGATCAAGATATACTAAGAGAGGTTGAAAGTGAGATGTGTTGTACTAGATCTATCGGTTTTAGATCAACTAGATCTGAAAAGGTAAGGAAAAGATTTCGTATACGCATGTAATTTTTTATTGCCAACATAGGGTCATGTAATTATGATGATGAGAGCATAGATGACATTGAGTTGCCCTTGAGGTATAAACATCTAGTGCAACGATGGGCACCTAAGGAGCTACCTGAAGTGGACACAAATTTCTTCATCAGTGGGAGGATGTATCGCATTGCTTCTTCATCCTTACATGGATTGGGGTTATTTTCCATGGATGGCATAAAGGTCGTCTATGGAAATGTAATTGAATTGATGGAGTATGTCGAACCATTATACAAATACAATGATTGGTTGATGTTGGTCTGATATACGCGAAGTATGCCGAGATACATAGTTGCCGCAGATTATATACAACTAGTAGATAACAATCAAAATAAAGGGGCAACTATGTATATCGATGGAAGGCCAAAAACTACTGGAAATATTGCAAGATTTATAAATAGTACATGACCAGTGGCAACAACTAAGAAACTGAATTTCATATTTGAGGGATGCAAAGTAAACCATATATTTGTATGTGCAACAAAAACAATAGTTCCAGGTGAAGAGTTGTTGATCGATTACAACTTAAATAGAATAGATGGAGGGGGTGTGGCTATGGGGGTAAATATCTTACATGCCATTCAACTCAACCTTTGATTAATCATTGTTACAATTTATCGCTGCAATATTTCAATTTTTTACTGCATATATTTCATTTTTCATTATTTATTTTCTGATATTACTGTAATATTTCATTTTTTAATATTGCAATTACTTTCATAACTCTTGTTTATTAATTTATTGTGTCAACATATATCTAGGGGACCGTGAGATATCACAGGATACCTCTGTCCAGGGTGATCATGGAAAGGCACCCATTGCGCCTCTGTAGGTAAATGTTAAATATAGTAACAACTTATGACTACAACAACTAAATTTCAAAATTTTCATTTTTTTTTTCTGATATTACTGCAATATTTCATTTTTTTAATGTTACGGGTGAATTTCATAACTTTTGTTGATTGATTTATTGTGTCAACTTCTGTCCAGGGTGATTGTGACAGAAAATAACCCGCTACATCTGTCCAGGGTGACCATGGAAAGGCACCCACTGTGCCTCAGCAGGTAAATGTTAAATACAATAACACCTTATGACTACAACAACTAAATTTCTGAAATTTCATTTTTTTTTTTTATATTATTGCAATATTTAATTTTTTTAATGTTACAGGTGAATTTCATAACTTTTATTGATTGATTTATTGTGTCAACATCTGTCCAGGGTGAATGTGGCAGAAAATCACCTCCTACATCTGTCCAAGGTGACCGTGGAAAGGCACTTGTTGTGCCTCGCCAGGTAAATGTTAAATACAGTAACAACTTATGACTACAACAACTAAATTTCTGGAATTTCATTATTTTTTTCTGATATTACTCCAATATTTCATTTTTTAAATGTGACAGGTGAATTTCATAACTTTTGTTGATTGATTTATTGTGTCAACTTCTATCCAGGGTGATCCGAAAATCACCCACTACATATGTCCAGGGTGACCGTGGAAATGCACCCGTTGTGCCTCAACAGGTAAATGTTAAATATAGTAATAACTTATGACTACAATAACTAAATTTCTCAAATGTTAAAGTTCAACTCATTAATTTATTCATCAATGTATTGTGGCATGGTCAACGCGGGAAGGCTCCCACTGAGGATATTGATGAGGAAGAAATATTTTATTCCACTGACCCAATGACAGTTGTAATGAAGGCCTTGAAGAAGGCTAACATAGAATATCTAGGTTTTCTTAGCAAAAGACCCCTGACACAGGAGGACAAGGCGAGAATTGTGGAGCTACAAAATACAATAACTAATTTTGGGGTAAGTGGCATCTTCACATATTTTTATTAGCTATGACAATTTCATATCCGTTTTTTTGTTTTCTATTTTCTATATGATCTGATAAAATGAAGTTTTTCGTTTTTAGGAGTTTTTAAACCCTGTGTGTCGGTAACCTATGGATCTTGCAACTGCTATATGTAAATGTGTTGAACCTGCACATAATAGATCTAGCTAGAAAATACTACACATATTTGCAGAGAGAAATTGAGAAAGAAGAAGCAAGGTAGAAAGAATGGAAGAATTCTCATTAACCATATTCCACACTCAAAGAGTGAATCATTTACAATATATATAGGCTACATAAGTAACTAATGAGCCATAGTGGCGGTCTAGATTGATCTGGACACACACCAACAATTACAAGAGTAAATTGCCACTTAGTCTAGTCTCTCAGGCAGTTACGGGAGTGAACTGCCACCTAGTTGAGTTAACTAGTAAACTAGTCTTCAGTTAACTGACTGAACAAAGAGTAGTGAGTTGGTGATGATCTCAATGTTTCATGCTGACAAAACCAATGCAACATCTAAACTCAACTCAACTAGTCAAATTGAAGTGTCAACTGAAAGAGAATATTCTCCAGGTGGAATATTCTCCCCTAAAATATAGAAGATTGGATAATGACTAGTTATGACTAATAAACAAGGAATAACCTTAGGAAAAATAAATCCTAGGTGTGTGTGAAGTAACTCCAACACCCCCCTGAACATCACTATGGTGAAAATAAAGAATGGGTCCCGGCTATGAGGCCATGTTAGGTACCCAAATACAAAAGAGACACTAAAATAAATGAGGAAAGAGGGAAAACCTCATGGGAACAAAACCCCCCCTCAAATTACAATGCATAAAATAAAAAATGAGAAGGAACAAAAAACAGTAACCATGTCCTTCACTCCAAGAAGACCTCGTAACTGTGCAAGTTTGTGCTCTTTGAAGATTTTGTTGAAGATGTAGATGTATGCATGGATATGATGAAGTATATGCATCATTGATATTTCCATACATATCCACTTTATCTTCTTGTAATGAATAATATCCAAATAAATTTTGGATGAAATTTTGAAAATCGTATGACTGTTTCTGGAAAAATGCTGAAATTTTGTTGATTTTAAAATGATCATAACTTCACTTTCCGGACTCCGTTTCGGACGATTTTTTTTTGAAATTGGATATTTTCCCGAGAGGAATTCAAATATTCAATTTTTTTCTAAAAATGTTTCTCAAAAAATATAAGAATGGTGTCTGATGTGCGCGGCTCCCTTTTTGACTCTTGAGATGCATGCATGGTGCATGCAAAAGTGTCTGCATGTGACTCTTGAGATGCAAGCCATATATCTTCCACATGAATTTTAGAAAACAAATCTGAAATGGAGTAGACATCATCTTCAATTAATGGAATACAAATTTCTGCAAATAATTTTGTAGAAGACTCTTCATAATAAGAGACTTGATCTTTTGATGGCTTCTCTTCTAGCTCTATTTGTTGGACCTCCTGCATGAAATCTTCACAATATTCTTTATTCCCAAATATAACCTCCAATCTGTTCCATAATTCATTTGGAGTTAATCCTTGTGATTCTTCATATACTTGATGGAAAAGTTCGGGAGAAACAGACATGCCGATACTTCCTATGGCCATATCTTGTCTATTGAGAAAATCGTTTTTTCTCATCAACAGAAACAGGCTCTACTTCCATTGCCATGGTTATTTGGTACAAGCCTCTGCATCTAAGATGAAGCATAATTTTTGGCTTCCATTCCAAATAGTTATGAGGCATGAGAAGTATTTCCGACGAATAATCCATCTTTTTGTTGTCTTCAATCTTTTGTACTTGCAAAAAATGATTTGGTGTAGCTTTTGCTTAGCAGTCCGTCAGCTCTAATACCATTTAAATGTGTTGAACCTACACAGAATAGATCTAGCTAGAAAATACTACACACATTTGCAGAGAGAAATTGAGAAAGAAGAAGCAAGATAGAAAGAATTGAAGAATTCTCATTAACCATATTCCACACTCAAAGAGTGAATAATTTACAATAGATATAGGCTACATAAGTAACTAATGAGCCATAGTGGTGGTCTAGATTGATCTAGACACACACCAGTAGTTACAAGAGTAAATTGCCACCTAGTCTAGTCTCTCAGGCAGTTACGGGAGTGAACTGCCACCTAGCTAAGTTAACTAGTCAACTAGTCTTCAGTTAATTGACTGAACAAAGAGTAGTGAGTTGGTGATGATTCCAATGTTGCATGGTAAAAAAACCAAAGCAACATCTAAACTCAACTCAACTAGTCAAACTGAAGTGCCAACTGAAAGAGAATATTCTCTAGGTGGAATATTCTCCCCTAAAATATAGGAGACTGGATAATGACTAATTATGACTAATAAACAAGGAATAACCTTAGGAAAAATAAATCCTAGGTGTGTGTGAAGTAACTCCAACACAACTCTAATTATTTTTCGTTTGTAGAAGTTTTTAAACCCCGTGCGTTAGGAACCTGCGGATCCTACAACTGCTATAGGTAGCAGTGATGGTCCAATGCAAAAAAAATGTCGACATAGAAAAGTGCAAGTGAGGTTTTTTTAGCCTCCTGAGGTTCCCCTTGAATCCATTGATGAGTGCAATGATTTTGACCAGCATGACACACCGGAGCATGATGATCCGGAGCCTAGGACTCCACATGACTCCAGAGAGGAACATGTTGTAGATGGAGAGGAAACTACTTTGCATGGAGCAGAATGAATTAAAAGCACTGGATCACTAGATGTCACCTTTCTGGTGGATGACGCATGTGTTTTGATCAAGATTCAAGAGATTGTAGGTAATTTTTAATTAATTGATTCATTTTTTTCATGAAATTGAAATGGAAATTTGTTGAGATTATTATAAATTAATGGATAACACGTTTCTGCATGAAACAATGTTTTCTATAGAAACTTAAATGATAAAGAATTGGAGTTGTTTGGCCCCACCATTCACACACGGTGGAATGGTCAAGATAGCAAAAATAAATATGATTTAATAGACCACATGGTATACTTGTTCGACAACACTTTCAACAAGAAAGTGGTTACAAAGTTAGCCAACAAGAATTTAAAATATATCAGGGCCCAGTATAGGGAGAAATTGCAATTAGACCTCAAGCATGAGCGCCCTCCCATGGTTCCGGAGAAAGACTGGAAGGCCCTGATAGAGGATGCAAATGAGAACTTGTTTAAAAAACAAGGAAGACATCCACGACTTGGTCAAGCAAGGTACAACACATGTCATATTATCAGTGAAATATGATCATTTATGTTTATCTTTCTTGTTTTAAGTAACAATTCTGATATCTAATTTTTTTCAAAAATTCCATATGTAGGCTACCAGACACCTCCAAAGCAACCAAGGCCAAAGTGGAAAAACACGGGCAGCATAAACTAGGCCAGGGTGGCTATGGAAAACCAAAAGTCTGAATCGTAAGATTTAAATGATTAACCGTGGTTAATATTTATTTAACAATAGCGAACAAATATATGTTTTTGTTATTGGTATTTTTAATGGTGTTATGCATTGCAGTTAAATATGTTCGACACTGCTGCCATTGAGGAGGACCTAAAGCTTGGTTACAAGCATGGTTTTAAAAGTGTGATTGAATATAGAAAAATCTTGGGCCAGACTCCTATCTCCCCAACTACGCAGGTAAATAAATGAATAAGGAAACTGCAATAGTATGCTTGTAAAGTCTATTCATATTTTATTATATCACCATTAACTAAGTATTTATGTTTTTTTTCAAGCAACAGTGCTACCGCAACAGTGAATCTAGTGGCATTCAGTAGACACCATGTCATACAAGGGTGCACATGTCCAATGATAGTGGGGAGAAAAGTACCCATTCTGGTATGTATTCTTCTAAATTATAAATATTTACTGTGATTGTAGATATTTATTTCCTGACTTATACGCATATATTATCTTCTCAAAATTGAAGAGCGTGTAGCTCAAAAGGGTGAACTGCGAGAGGAACCAAGTGGACAAGAAATTAACACACCATTTGTCATAGCTACACAGACAGGTAAAGAGCAATAGTGTAATGTTAATCAAAATAATGAATTAGTTATTTCAATTATATTTCAACATATCGATATGATCATTTTCGTTGTTGCAGTTCACGACCCTGCACAAATGCATTGACGCCCTTCTTAGCGACGTACCAGAAGTATGGTACATGAGCTGATGGAAACACAAACAATAGAAGGACAGGGCACATGAAATAATATGTCCTTGGATGATTATGATACCCCAATTGTCAAATTTATGAATGAATGTACGAGATGTCGTTACTGCAACTGTCGCTACTCCTATTTTCTCTACTCTGGTCACCGCTACTCTGGTGTCATTACTTCAAAATCGTCATTGTACAAGATGTCGTTACTGCAACTGTCGCTACTCCTATTGTCACTACTCCGAGTGTCGTTACTTCAAATCAACGTTGTACAAGATGCCTTTATTGCAGCTGCCACTACTCCTATTGCCACTACTCCAGGTGCAGTTACTTCAAAATCATCGTTGTATGAGATGTCGTTACTGTTGTTTCCACTACTTCAGTTGTTTCTACTCCAATCGCTACTAATCCAAGTGTCGTTACTTTAAAATCGTTGTTGTACTAGATGTCGTTACTCCGAGGTGTTTCCACTCCAATCGTCGCTACTCTTTGGTTTCCGCTACTCCATTCGCCACTACTCTCCAGTTGTTGCTACTCCTACTACTTCTACTATGGTTTCAGTTACTCGTCTACACTCCTGCCAATATGGATACCGATATTTCAGCTGCCACCACTTTCAATGTTATCTCTCGAATCGACACTGTCACATTCCGCGATTGCAGACGACGCTATTCTTGCGATGATGCTTCTCCATAACAGGTGAGTCACCAGGTATGTCCTCAACCAACTTTAACGGATTTGGGTAATATTACACATGGCATAGGCATTCACGCCCGAGGACAATCTTAACTTTAAGTTTGGGGGAGATATTATGTATTTTCCCAAAGAGTCATCATTACCCTCTTTAATCACACGATTTCGCAATCATTACTTAAAAATTTCCGACGTCATTGTATGGATAGGGATTGGACACACCCGCCAAACCGTTAGTCATCCACCATGCTATTAAATTCACTGTCATATTGTCATCATTACTTACCTGCCACATCATTTAATTTAAAAAAAAAAAATGCATGACTCTTTCCACAACACATTTTCTGCAAAACGGTTTTGCTTGTCGTTTCTCCTGAACTAGTCGTCGGTACTCCTCGAGAAGGAACAATTGACCGAACATAATGGGTGGTGGAGTAGTAAGGTATGAGCCAAAAAATACTACACAGGTCCTTCGAAATCCAGAAGTCTGGCAAATTTTCCAGAATGCAGGTTGGGACGTGTATTTCGAGAAGTTACAAGGATTCGATGCAGACTTTACAACAGAATTAGCCCAAAATTTGGACGACCACTCCTCCACGGTTCGCGGATTAAAAATCAGAGTCACGGAGGAAACCATTTCAGCAGCTAGTGGGTTGCCAATATCTGGTTAGCGATGGTTTGTACAGAAAATACCACTCCTGGAATTTCCAGAGTTGTTTCTTCTTGAAGGCGAAGAAGTAAAGCCAAAAGGGAAAGGATATGAATAGGCTTATCTGCCACCTTCATGGGTCGAGGTAGCACTATTCATCATAAGTTATGTTACATGCGAAGTTCACCCCTCTACCATTTACAAATATCATCTCAAATTGCTCACATCTATGCGTTTCCAATAATGCATAAACATGTTTTTTGTGGAATAACATTCAGCGGATGGTGCGAGCAGCTCAACGCTCGCTCCAACCACTCAAAACCCTCACAAATCATGACCTTTTTAAGATACTAGTTGTGCATGCACTAGAGAAAATCCATGTGAGTTGGTCGCAATTCATAAGACTCTCGGAAGAGGAATTGGCAGAACTTATCCTAGAAGTACCAGAAACCCTAGCAGAGAGAGATGGGTTGAGCAGGTTAGTAGAGGCTACCAAAGCTATTGCAGAAGGGCAGAGAATGGGTGTTGATACACAAGAATCAGCCTCATATGAAGATGAGGAAATAGGGAAACCATCAGTGGAATTTAGAGAAGTTGGAGGAATGAGGTAGGTCATTAACCTGGATTTAAAAGAAGAGGAAGCAGAGGGTTTTATTCCTCCAAACCTTTTTTTTGAACAAGAAAGAGATGTTGCTACTCCCTCAGCATATGAACAAGAAAGAGATGTTGCTACTCCCTTAGCATATGAACAAGAAAGAGATGTTTCTACTCTCTCAACATATGAACAAGAAAGAGACGTTGATATTCCGCCCGCAGATGATCATGAGATGGATGTTGATACCCATTCGTCTGATGAGAAGGAGAGGAATGTTGCTACTCCTCCAATGTATGAACAAGAGGTAACTAGCGTTGTTACACAAGAACCAGTGCCAGAAATTTATGAATTTCCTGTCTGTGAAGATGGTGCATCTACTCCTCCCCTCGGTGAGAAGGTAATGACTGACGCTGTAACACAAGAACTAATGTCAGAACAAGCCGTTCTTGAAAACATTGTTTTTGAAGACATAGCAGATACTCCTCCAGTTTGTGAGCAAGAAATGACTGATGTTGTTACATAAGAACCAGCGTCAGAGCATGCTAATCCCAAAAACCATGAACCAGAGTTGGGTGTTGCTACTCTAGGAGAAGTGGGAGTTAAACAAGAGCCAGGCATAGAGGCTGTAGGGAATGAAGCTCAGAATGAGGTTCCTCCTAGGGGATGGGCTGAAGAAATTCCTGTCAAACAGGAATTTGTCGAATTTTTTGCAAGGAGAAGAACTCTTATTCAGGACCATTATAGAACAACCTTTAGAGAAAGTCTGCAATTGAGGATTGAGAATTCCAAGATAAAGAAAGAGGTGCTTCGCCTGAAGAAATGAGGACGAAGATACAAAATAATTTCCAAGGAAGCAGTGAGGAGAAATGTCAAGGAGACTATTTCGGCAACTACCCAAACTGTCGATACTCCCACAGTATCAACAGCTACTCAAACTGTCGATACTCCCAGAGTAACAACAACTACTCAAACTGAGTTGGTGTTGCATACAGTAGCTACTCACATCGAGCCTATCTTTCACACCTCTACAATACCAGCAGCCACTCAGACTGGTCATATTTTGCACACTTCCATAGTAAAAACATCTACTCAAGTTGAGCCAATAATAGATACAACTGAAGCTCAGGTAGTTTTGTTGAAAGTTGAGATACATAAGTGGAAGAAAATTGTATCCCAGTTTTGGACAAGAGTTGTCCCTTATTCAGTGCACCTAAGGACATTGAAAGACATAAGGGAGCGGGATTCTAGAGTTGTTGGTGACTATGAGTAAAAGTTGGAAGAAGAGAAGAACAAGGGAGAGAAACAGAAGGAAAATATTATAGAGCTAGAGGCACAGATACAGAGGTTAAGAGATTACAAACAGGAGATGTATGATATCACCCAGAAGGTAGTAACATGTCGCTCCCCTTCTCTCAACTATGGATTGTTCCTTCATGAACAATATTTTTTTTTTCTGGAATGTATTCACTAGAAGATGGTTTATAATATTAAAGACTCCATGCAGTTTCTTAGAACCTTGAAAAGTTATTACATCCTCACACAACATCTCATGTGTGAACGGTACATGCACAACTACCTGCTAAGAGATGATCAAAAATTCAATCCAATTCCTTATGTGGGATATGTCCAATTGAGGGCCTTTATTTCCTACACCATTAACCAGGTGAAGTGGAAGAAGGCACTCGATTCTTTTGAGAAAAATCAGGTACACAGACCCCGCCAGGTTAGAATGGAGAAATTTCAAGTTGAACAAATCATCAACAAACATAATTATTTCGGACGGATTCCCAGTTGGCCATAAAATATGGAAACTACATAGCAATGGTGTGTTGAGCTTTGCATAAAATAGTTGACCTACTGCAAGGAAGAGCACTTGAAAACTGTGACTAGAGATGGGCCTTATCACCACCTGTTGTCGGGCAACGAGAAGCATTTGGTGCTCCCAATTTTTGTAGAGCCATGAAAAGAATATCCAGGTATATAACAGGTATGAGGTTTTGTGGGGTTCTATGGCTAGGTTTGAGATTTGTATTCCCCATCATCTAGATGACACTTGATCAATATCAACCTGATTACGAGGTCCAGAGAGAAAGGTTGAAGGATATAATATTGATTGGGGGATATAAGTTTCCAGGGACAGATATGGATGAAGCATATGACATAGCAGAACTTCAGGCCCAGTATCAAGGTTCCAACCCAAATCTGCGAAAGCGACGACCTGCATGAGGACGTGCACGTGACTAAAGTTTGGGGGAGATGTTGGCCCATGAAATTTTTTGTTTTCTACCACCTTTTTCTATCCTTGTTTACCTCCATTTATACATTCCTTGAGCTATTGTGTGTAACCATAAGGGTAAGAATGAACCTCTATTATGTCATTGTGTGTATTAGTTCAAAAATGTTAGAGATTGGTTGGGGGTTTACCAAAGCGAATCACTAATCTCTGAAATCTCACAGGAACAGAGCAAACATAGTCTGGAAAGATGATGCAATCAAGGATGCAGCACAGTCCGAGGGTTGAAGGTGCAAACGAGGACCTGTTCCATGGTCCAACATTAGGTTCTGTTAATCGGTTCAGCCTTTGTGTATTTTTAGCAAGAATTGTTACCCTAATCTTGGGATGCTATGTGCTCCACGAATTATATAAAAGGCCGAACAGAGATAGAGAAGGGATTAGCCAGTCAGTTAGCTAGCTAGGATTTGTCTTGTATCAAGACTGCAACCTATGTAATTTCATTTTATTTAATGAAAACCAAGTTTCTTTTGAGTTTCTAAGTTCTTGCCGCAGTTAGTTCACTGCGGCCCTGATCGAGGAGTTGGGCCCGCTCTTTTGTTCAAGTGTTTTTGGATTATGATACAGTTTTGTTGTGGTTTTGTGTGGAATATGTTATATCTGTGTGTTATGCTTCATTTACAGTTATCCTGCTTCATTTGAATGTTACATTTATTTATGTTTAAGCACCAGTAATCTAGTTTATTTTCTTTATTTTACTGCAATGATTGTTTGCTTACATGATCAATATTGAAAGAAGCACAGTTTGTACATACAGTGCACGGTAGCCTGTAAAACATTCAAGCCCCTGGGTTGACAAATTAAATGTATTAGGTGGTAAATCTAAACGATATACCGTACCCAACAATGAGGATATAAGTAATTCCTTTCAATATACCCCACTTCATAATAATTATAAAATCATGGTGGGAGATGATTCCTCGCTTACCTTTTCATAACTTTGCAAATCTAGAAGGTTGCAGGGATCATCGCTTGTTTCATTATAAACGACCAATGAATATCATCACATGTTTTCTCCTATATTCCACATGAAGACCCTAAAAAAAAGTCCTAAATCCCAAGAAAGAAATGTATTTTGAATTTCATATTCTATTGGATTCCCTTCTAGCATGTAGGGTGAAAATTAAGACTATAACATATACTACTAGCTATTCTACTTCCCACCAAATTGCATTACTCCAAGTGAAATATTTTCTATCTCCCCTTCATCATGTGTGATTCCTACTCATTTAAAGTGGTATGTGTTACCATTTATTGGCATTAATGTGAGTACCCCAACTTCAACAAGTGAAATCATCCTTCATTTAGGGTGGTGTGAGAAACTATCACCTAGAGTAGTGTGATCACCCTTTGTTTCAAAACATCGTGATCACCCTTTGTTTCAAAACATTGTGATCACACTAACTTGATTTGGTGTGAACTACCCTTCGAGTTAAACATTTCCATTTCTCTTCATTTATATGGTATCATGTACCTTCATTTGAATAGGGTGAGTTACCTTTACTTGAATAGGTGTATGTGTCTTTGTTTAAACAAGTGCTCCATTGTTGTGATCTACCATTCTTTCAAAGTGTTACAAATTTTTTCGTGGGAACAACTTTGATTTATTTCATTCATATGAGTGTGAGTAACCTTCATTTTTTTGGTAAGGGAATGACTCAACCACAAGGCTACAAGTTCCTCATCCAAAAAGCTACAAACATAGTTGTTGAAAGGGTGTGAATGCCTTTAACCTCATGCTGTGATTATCCCTTCACATTAATAGGTTAAATTTGATATTCAAGGTTATTATTGTGACCAGTCTATATTAATATCGATTAATGGTTGTGAGTGCATTGAAGCGGATAAGTAAAGGGTTGGCACACTCTCACAGGCATAGTGATAGATTTTAAAAAAAAACATCTCCCATATTGTCCCCTTGGGATGCCCCTACCAAATTGTTTTTGACCTCTAGTTCAGAGCCCCAATGTCTCAATTAAAACCATTCATTCAAGGGGAATGTATTTTATCTTCCACTTCATCCCAAGGTGCCTTGGTTTTCCCTTTTCATCCACTGAGAAAGACACCTAATAAGTCCCAAAACCCCCTCTGATAAGCCCTTATCACATAACAAACCCTTTGAAGGGTTAATCACACATGAAAATATTGAGTATGGGTCAATCACGAATCCCAACATCCAGCTTCTCATGTAGATTTTTTTTTTTAAACCTATAAGAAGCATGGCAATATCGACGATAGTTCATCGCAAGGTAATGAATGTGTTTTATTAAGCGTGGCAATATCGACGAACTTTTGTCGCAAATTGTGTTTCACATATAACATCATCGTCGTAAATTTTTTCTCTGCCAAACATTTTCGTCGCTATTGCCACGCTTTTTCATCGCAACTTTCCACACTTTTTCGTCACACGTATGGCATTTGCATCGTAATATGTTGGTAATTTTTTTACTTTGGCACGGTTTTTTGTCTCTATTGCGACGAATTTCCATCGCTATTTCCATGCTTTATAAGGTAAACCTATCTTGAGGATGATGACACGTGGAGGAATCATTTCATTGTTGTTTCCACGAATAACTGGTTCGTGGATATAGCAACGAAAAAAGTTCCATGAAAAATAGTCTTTGCTTTCGTGGAAAGTGCGACGGATATGTGTGGTAATAGCAACAAAAAACTGTGGAAAATTTGTTCATATGTAGTAGTGAGAGGAGATCAGACAATAGGAAAAGGAAAAATACAATTGGCAACCATTCATCGACAAAGAGAATCATTGAATGGAAAACACAACCAGATCCTAGAAAAAATTCCATTCAGACATCCTCTGTACTCCATGCATTTGCAAGAGCCAATACAATGTATGTATTTGAAGTAGTTGTAGCCCTAGACACTACTCAGGATAAAATTGCTGAGTCAAAAGGGAAATTGAGCACACAACAAGATGACATATCCACTGAGTTTCACAAAGCAACCAGTATTGCATAGAAAATGTACAAAGAGGAAATGGAATAGAACCTGGTCAAGTCTAAGCACACAAGAAGATGACATATCCACCAAGTTTCACAGAGCAACCAATATTGCAGAGAAAATGTATAAAGAGGAAATGGAACTAGAACCTGGTCTGGTGAATGAGATGGTGGAACAATAAAGGGGAATACCTAAACAAGAAACCTCATTGAAAAGGATAGAAAATGGTGATATAAGGGTCCCATTCCATATTTGATAAATTATGGCCGAAGACACTCAATATCAATGACTTTACTAGTGCAAAGTTGTGGTAGTTTCTCCAAATAACACTATGGGTGAAAAAATGATGAGTTGAAGGGGGACAGGTGATCCAGTTGGATATTGGTGGCCACCCACTTATTCCAACTGGCTCCTCTTGTTCGTTTTTGTTCAGCATGTTCTTCTGTACTTCTTTGTAATTGTGGGTTCTACACTTCTGGGGTTGTCTGAATCCCCACACATCCTCCAGGTGGATACTGGTGGCCTCTTGCCTAATCCAACTAGCTTATTTTGTATGTTTTAATGTCAGCACATCTTGTTGTACTTCCAGAGCCATTTTGGGGCCCTAAACGTTGTTTTTTTAATCTCACCATAGTCAAACTATAGACAAAGTCAGAGTTTGACGACATAATGTGTATTTCTCTGAATGACCTTTCCAATGGGCTATCACGTGCCTAAAACAGAGGTTTTATGCAAAAGTTACGACCCTGGGAAGTTGAGGTACCAACTTAAACTAACTTACCCATAGGAGCTCACATGACTTTTGGTGTTTCACCTTCTAGGTTTAGGTTTTTGGATGTCTAGGGTTTTGGAATTCATGAGTAATATTAAAAAGGCCTTTGGAGCCTCATTGTAATCCATTATGCTTAGACAAATGCGCGTAGAAACCACATATCTTCTCAGTGATAACTACCACCATCCGAGCAAGTGTTTTAGTTCTGCATTTTTACAGTTTCAGCCTATTTCATTATTCAATAGAAGATATTTATCATTGGATATCAGTGTTATTCTTCATATCTTTGTGTTTATTATATTCAGTCTATTAATTAGTTCATTCCGCTCCTAAATTTGGATCAGTGGTATCAAAGTGGTATGCTCTTCATTTATTTTTCTTCGTGACTGTCCCCGACAAGATTTGGGTATAAGAAGTTGGGACTCAAACCAATCGAGCCATTACAAGATTGGTCACGTCGAGCCCAAAAACAACCCATGGGGGACGAAAAGAAAGATGATGGAGAAGGATATCATATTAAAATGTTGCTCGAGGAATCACTCGTGCGAAAAAGGAAAGAAATGATGGACAACTTTGCATAGATCCTTCTCCGAATGTCCATAGGAGAAGCATCTTCATCAAGCGGCCATGCAACCCCCTTCAAGGTACAAGTAAATTTTTATATTTCATTATTTGAAGGACTGATATATTTGAATGCTATAGATAAATGGATGAATCTTCTCGAAGGGTATTTTTTGGTCCACAATTTTTCCGATAGGGAAAAGATCACTTTTGCACTCCTCAAGGTCGTTCCCCATGTTGAATTTTGGTGGGATACTTACTCTGAGAAAAAGTTCGTGGAGGAATCTACAATGTTTGTGGTGGCCCCTACATGGGATTCCTTTCGGGATGCCATTAAAAAAAATACTACCCTGTTGGAAGCTATGAGGACCAGTACACCAGATGGACCACCCTACGTCAAGAAAGGGATCAGACCGTACCAAATTTCACCAATATTTTCCATACCCTATGCATCAAATTGGGTATCAAAGACTCTAAGCATCATCTGATGCTCAAATACCATGTATTTTTTCATAGATACATTCAAATAGAAATGGAGTTTCTGGACATCACTTCATTGGGCACGAATTATAGATACGTTGTCAAGATCGAGCAGAAATTTAAGCAGAAAAGTTGAGAGTTTGGATTTGCAAACCCCTCACACATGAAGTAGGGAAAAGGTAGCCCCAACCCACATAGAAAGGGACCAAGTGAATATGATCTCCCTCAAGACAACCAATCCAAGCCGCAACACAAGAAGGGAAATGAGAAGACGAAGAAGGACACATGAAAATGGTGTGAGTACCATAAAATCCCTTGGCACAACACCAAAGAATGTCTCTCCAAGAAGTCCCTCATGGCCGAACTGAAGGCTTCCGAGTCAAAGGTTGATTATGATTCTAAATCAAATCCTAAAGGAGGGAAGCGGATTATTAATGTTGAACCTAGTGCCACTATCACTACCACCAAATTTTGGCCAAGCGAACCAGAAGAACTAGAGGAATGGAAACACCTCTTTTACTCACAGATGTGGGTAAAGGGGGCTTTGCTTCATTTCATTGTTGATAGTGGTAGTCAAAAGAACCTGATTTCAGTAGAGGTTGTCAAGCGGCTGTACCTACCAACGACACCACACCCGCAGCCCTACACCATTTATTAGCTTCACCAAGGAAGAGATCTTTGTGTCAGCTAACAGTGTCGTCTTCCCTACAACATCAAGCATTTCAAAGATGAGGTACTATGTGATATTGCTCCCCTTGAAGTTTGTGATGTTCTTTTAAGACAACCATATTTGTGGAAGCGTCATGTTGCGTATGTGTCTATACCCCATAGAATTATTATTACTTTGGGTAGACAATTGTACAGGATACTAGAGGTAGCGCCGCCTACTACTATTTCTTTAATATTTGTTAAGCAATGCAGTAAGGTCATCTCACTGACAGGGAAGTTCATCTTCATTGTGATTTGTGCTCACAGTAAGCAGAAGGTCATCACCACATCCGTGGCCTCTACACTTAGCCTCACTTTGCAGCAGAAGCAAGTGGACGGGGTCGTGGAAGAATATAGAGACATCTTCTCCTCACCTACAGGGGTACTGACACACTGCCAAGTCAAGCATCCAATTGATCTGACCCCCAGCGCACCTTTGCCTAATGGACCAGTCTATCATCGCTCGATGATGGAAAATGACAAAATTAGGCAACATATCCAAGAGCTTCTTCAAAAGGGGGAAGCCTGATTATACTAGTGCAGAAGAAGGATAGGAGGTGGCGAATTTGCATCAATTACAGAGCCTTGAATAAAATCAAAGTCTGGAACCGGTACCCCATTCCCAGGATTGATGACCTTCTTGACCAACTCAAGGGGGAAAAGTTCTTCAGCAATATTGACCAAAATTCTAGCTACCACTAGGTTCCCATCGAACCAACTGATGTATGGAAGACAACCTTCAAATCTAAAGAAGGTCTCTTCAAATGGCTAGTCATGCCCTTTGGCTTAACAAATACATCACTTTCATGAGGTTGGTGGATTATGTATTGAGACCCTTCACCAAATCCTTTGTTTTGGTATATTGGGATGACATTCTCATCTTCAACGGGATGTAGGAGGAGCACATGCGACATATTCAACAGGTTTTGACACTCTTTGGCAACACAAGCTATATGCCAACTTGGAAAAATTATCTTTTGGAATGAACAAGGTCGAATACTTGGGATACATTATTGATGAGAATGGGGTACATGCTGATCCAACTAAGATCCAAGTCATCTGTTATTGGCCATCCTTGACCATATTGACCGAGCTTCAGATATTCTTAGGACTAGCCAACTTCTACTGAAGGTTCATGTTGGGATTCTCCCATATTGCATGGGCCCTCATCTAGGTGACCAAGGGAGGTGGTAGGGTCAAGCTCATGTGGGGGAAGGACCAACAATGAGCATTCGATGATCTGAAGCATCACTTGTGATCAACTCCAGTACTCTCCTTTCCCAATTTGCAACAACCGTTCGAGATTGAGACTGATGCATCTGACTATGTTGTGGGCGCAGTTCTCACTCAGCACGAGCATCCAGTGGAATACCATAGTGAGACACTCTCTGACACTCTCCGGAAATACCCCACCTATGACAAGGAAATGTATTCCATTATACAAGCATGTCGTCAATGGAAACATTACATTTTTGGGAAAAGAGACGATCATACACACTGATCACAAGCCTTTGCAGTTCACACATACACAGGGGAAATTGCAGAACGACAGCCATCAGAAGTGGTCCACCTACCTACAACAATTCCATCTCAACATCAAGTATAAGACATGTATCTCCAATCGGGTCGTTGACTGCCTTAGTCGGCTTCCTATGGCTGCACTCACCACTGTGCTTCATTCTTGTGGACATGAAGCATTTGAGTGGCCCAAAATTAATAGCAAGATCTAGACTTCTCCACCACTTATCAGCTCTTGGGTACAGGCGCAACTGTCACCGATTTTCACATTCAGGACAGAATCTTATACCACCCGGTCCATCTTTGTGTTCCTACAAGAGAACATGCAAATATGATTTGGTAATCCCACTACAGTCGGGTGGCATGACATTTTGGCATGGAGAAAATTGTGGCCATACTTTAGAAACATTTTTTTTTTCCAAAACTTCGACATGACGTCAACAAATATATCAGATCTTTCACTTCCTATGCCATTTCCAAGCCAACCATCAAGAATCAAGGCTTATACACCCCTCTTCCTATTCCCAAGAAGCCTTGGGAATCCATCTCAATGGATTACATGTTTGGTTGGTCATTCACCAAGAGAGGATATGACTGTGTATTTGTGGTCATTGATTGGTTTTCGAATATGGCCATCCTCACATCCTGGAAGAAGAATATCACAGCAGTGGATACTGTCAATATCTTCTTCGAACAAGTGTGGGTCCACTTTGGGATACCATAGACCATCATCTCCGACCGGGACAGCAGGATCCTCAGCACATTTTGGTTGACTCTCTGGTCTCTGTTGGACACCAAGCTCACAAAATCCATTGCTTTCCACCCCCAAACCAACAACCAAATAGAGGTTGTTAGTCAGATGATTATGCACATTCTTTCCATGTACAATTCTAAGCATCCAGGTACATGGGACGAGAGTCTCCCCTATGTTCAACACAATTACAACAGGGCTCTCCATAGCTCCACTGGCCATAGCCCATTTCAGGTGGGTTTGGGATTCCAACCCTTCCTCTTGCCACTGCACAGAGAGACTCTTCCCATGATTAGTATGCGATCAACAAAGCCACAAGATTCATTGAGCAGATTCAACACATCCGCCAACAGGTCCAAGAGATTTTGTAGAAATCCAATGCTAAGTACAAGCAGTGCCATGATTAATACAGGGTACCACATGTGTTTCAGGTTGGCGACAAAGTTTGGTTACATTTGCAAAAGGAGCGTCTCATGGGGCCCCATCGGAAGCTTCACCCACTTCACTATGGGCCTTACACTATCACCAAGGTTGTGGGTAGTAATGATTTTCAGATCAACACTCCACCCTTCCTTGGCCTGCATCCAGTGTTCAATGTGGACCTCCTTCGGCCATATTTTACACCATCATTGGACACCTCAGAGATCAAAGAATAGTTGACACCAACAGATCTCAACCCTGATTGCATGGAACAAGCCTCCACTGATCAGATAGTGGACACGCAGGTTAAGGGTACTCACCAGCAAAGGATCCAGCTTTATTGGGCTGTCAAGGCAGGGAAACTTCTACACCAAGGAAAGTGGCTCATCCGGGGCCAAATCCAGCAGAAGTTTCCTCACTTGATGGGGGAACTCAATGCAATGGAGACCATTGCTTCCTAAGGGGGGAGGATTGATCCAGGTGGATATTGGTGGCCACCCACCTATTCCAAATGGCTCCTCTTGTCAATTTTTGTTCAGCACGTTCTTCTGTACTTCTTTGTAATTGTGGGTTCTACACTTATGGAGTTGTCTGAAGCCCCAAACATCCTCCAAGTGGATACTGGTGGCCTCTCGCCTAATCCAACTGGCTTATTTTTTATGTTTTCGTGTTAGCACATCTTGTTGTACTTCCAGGTCCGTTTTGGGGCCCTAAACGTTGTTGTTTTGTATCACCACAATCTAACTGTAAATAGAGTCAAATTTTGACAGCAGAATGTGTAGTTCTCTGAAAGACCTTTCCAACGAGCTATCACGTGCCTAAAATGGAGGTCGTATGAAAACGTTATGACCCTCATAAGTTGAGGTACTAACTTACACCAACTTACCCATAGGGGCCCACATGACTTTTGGTGTTTCACCTTCTAGGGTCAGGTTTTTGTATGTATAGGGTTTTGGAATTCATGAGTAATATAAAAAATGCCTCAGGAGCCTCATTTTAATCCATTCTGCTCATACGAATGTCCATAGCAGCCACATTTGTTCTCAGCGATAGCTACCACCATTCGAGCAAGTGTTTCAGTTCTGCAGTTTTATAGTTTCAACCTATTTCATTATTCAATAGAAGATATTGTTCACTGTATATCTGTGTTATTCTTCATATCTCTGTGTTTATTGTATTCAGTTCATTTCGCTCCTAAATCCGGATCAAGAGGAGACATGAATGGGGAAATGACTCAGAATATGATAGAGAGAGGAGGTATGGGTGCATCATGTGTGGGTGTCAATATTTCCCAGCTGTTGTTTCTGAGGAAGGAGGGTATTCCTTGAGTGGATGTGTCTAACTCTATATGATGAATCGGGTCATATTTAAGCTTTTTATGCATAACATTACCATCATTATCATAGAATTTATTCATTGGACGAGGGCCAGGAGGGAAGGTGAATCTTGGTGTGCGAAGGTATGGAGAAAGGAGTCCTAGGATGCAGACCATTTTTTTTAATCTTGAAAACCTATTTACGAATGTTTAAATTTTTCTATAGTTATGAAACCATTCCTCTCAAATTTTTCAGATAGGTAAATATCAATAGTTGTTGCATATAATTTAGCGAATGGATGATTAACCATTATTGTCGTGTAATTATTGGGATCCATAGCATCACTTGATTTGTGAATGGGGTGAATGAGATATTGGAACAAGAAAGGGGAAGACCTAAACAAACAACATCATTGAAAAGGACAGAAAATTATGGACATAAATTAAGGATCCTTATGTGGATCTTTAATTTATCACATAAGGATCCCATTCCATATGTGATACATTATGGTCGAAGACCCTCAAGATCATTGACTTTACTAGTGCAAAGTTGTGGTAGTTTCTCCAAATAACACTAGGGGTGAAAAATGATGAGTGGAGGGGGGAGATGAGACATGAATGGGGGGATGAATTGTAATTTGATAGAGAGAGGAGGTACATGTTCCTGATACATGGGACTCAATATTGGTCGATTTTTGTTTATGAGGAAGGAGGGTAGTCCTTGAGTGGTTGTTTCTAACTATGGATGATTGATCAGGTCATATTTAATATTTTTGTGCATAACATTACCATCATTATCATAGTATTTATTCATTGGATTGGGGCCAAGAGGGCAGGTGAATCTTGGTGTGTGGAGATATGGGGAAAGGATTCGTGGTATGTATACCATTTTGTTTAAGCTTGAAAACCTATTTATGCATGTTGACATTTTCCTTGCATTAGTAATTCAAGAATGCTAAATGGGCATGAAATTTTGTTTAAAGGAAAATTTTGAATTTAAGAAATATACATAAGGAATATTTGTTATCGAAAATGGTACTGCAGGGTACCATTTCTCAAAGAAATGAGAACTTAATAGAAACACACTTTCTTGGGTGTTTCTCTGCCAATGGTGGCATTTATGAAAAACGATTGTAAAAATTTCCAAATAAGGAAAATAAATTGACAAAAAACACCTAAATATCATAATGTAAATGTAATATGATTTATGGTGGATTACTTTTGAGTCTTGGATAATTTCTTATCTGCATAATGGGGGGTGGCGGGGGGGGTAATATACCCCAAAACTCTCTAGCCAGTTTCTCCTTCTGTTTTCATTTCTATTACTTTTCTCACTTATTTTTTTTGTTAACATAGTAGGGAATGATAGGGGAAATTGGAATTACTATCTTATTCTTCAGTGTTCTATTCTCTCGAATACAAACTCAGAATGCATATTTCTTCTTGATTTACCTGGTAAGGTTTTGTATATATGGATTGTAGTAGTAATGTTGTTTTCCAATCAATGAATGGTGTTACAAACATTGAGTATAAACAGATAATTTGGATCTCTTTGTTTAATCCTAGGAGCAAAAAACCTTACCTCTTCACAGTCCTCCTCCAGTTCAGACTCTAAATTAGGTTTTATGGAGGAAGGTAATTTCAGCAAAAAATGCATGAAGTGAAAGGCGAAAAAGATCAACCTTGCGGTTGGGGATGGAGTCAAACTGAATGAAATAGCTCAATTGGGGAACTTGGCTTTAGTTGGTCGATTTTCCAGTAAGAGAATATCAAGGGATTTTTTTTGGAAATGGACAAAGGATAACTTTTCCCCACTCATAAGTTATAAGCCTAGAAGCCTCTTGTTGGTGAAAGGATGGATGGCATTGATCATGCACTCAGGGTTGGATGTAGCTTCAGTCATGCAATTAAAATAGAATTGGGGTGCCCAAGCACTATTCCTCAAAAACTGGTTAGTGGAATTTGATCCAAATTCTGTAAGAATGGACATAACCCCAATTTGGGTTCGACTCTTAAGTCTTCCCCTCATCCTTTGGTCATCATAAGTTTTTCAAGGAAATTGGGAATGAAATTGGGTTTTTCTATGAAGAAGATAAATCATATGAGACTTTCGGTTACATGGGGATGGAAAGGGTCCTAGTGGGACTGAAATTTGCAGTTGGTTTAGAAGTTATTTCAATCTAGCATGGAAACACAGTTTGGAGGAAAAAGGGGGATGCAGTGAACCAAGTTAGCTCATCCATTTCATCTCCATAGCACAGTGCATGTTCCCCTTCCTTGGTGCATGCACCAAATGAATTTGACAAGGACTCTTATGAAGTAGCCCAAGACCTCCTAGCCTTGTCCTCATCTCTATCCTGATGCTCCTCATTGGGTAGATCCTCCTCCCCCCC
>ML823535.1:48571-69506 GCA_009831015.1 Picea engelmannii
ATTTCCTTTCAGGTCCTTCTGACCTTTCCCTCCCCTCTCCCTCCCTATTAATTCCCCTTCCCCCTCCTCTGAGATTACAACCTTCTCCCTCTCACCTCCTATGTGACCTCCTCTGCCTTCTTCCTTTTCCACAACCTCCACCCCTAATCCATGCCTTCTTCCATCCCTTCTGAAGTATAATCTTAATTCCAAGTCTAAGGGTTAAGTTTCTCCCCCTACTAGGATAGTTGGAGGATTGGGAACCTATGAGGTCAGAGAAAACAAGCCTCCCTAGAGGGGTAGAAAATATTATCTCTCTCTTTCACAAAAGCAAGAAAACTGAAAGATTTGTTCAAGAAAACATCAATCTCTTTTTGGGGCCCTTAGGGTATCTACCTTGAGGACCTCTTCCCTATGATTCTCATTTCTTTGAACTCTAGAGGCCTGGCCAATACCTCCAAAAAATTGGCCATCGGGAGATTGGTGGAGATCCATAAAACATCCATTCTCTTAATTTAGGAAACCATAATGGAAGGAGATAGAGCTATAAAAACCCTCTCTTCGACTCTTCCTGGATGGGAGTTTTCTACAATTTATGCCCTTGGTAGATCTAGTGTTCTTGTCTCCATGTGGAAAAAGGATTATGTTCTTCTTAAAAATTCGTGGTCTTTCCCCTCTAGGCTGGGGACTAGCATTTTCTCCTCAGAGCTAAACCTTATCTTCTATTGTATCAATTGATATGGGCAATATTTGGAAGAGGAGAATTTTTGGGATAAAAAATTAAATCTCTCTTTGCTGCTCTTTGGTGAGGTCATCATTAGTGGATATTTAAACTTCTTGATGGGAGAAAGTGAAATTTTGGGATTTGTTGCTCGCATCGACCCTCTATCCAATTTCTTGATCTATAGGCTAGAGGAAGCAAGGATTACAGATATTCAGCCAACAAAATACCCCCCACTTGGTGTAATATGAGATCAAGGGAAGCTCAAATAAAAAAAATACGGAAAAAAATTATATTGTCAAAATCTCTGGTGGATCTTAATTTTAGGATGAAACAATGGGTCTTGGTAGGGGGGGACACAAACCACAACCCTATTATACTAGAGTTGGATTCCATGATGAAAAAATCACCAATTCCCTTCAAGCTAAATTCCTCTTTGTTTGAGGAACCATGTTTTAAAACCTCACTCAAGGATTGTTGTACTTCCTACAACATCTCTAAATCAGAGTCCCACCCCCCCTCTCCAGTTCCTTGCAAACATAAAAAAGGTAAAGAAAGTAGCACAAGAGTGGGGGAAGGAAAATATTTCCAGATACAATGCCCTCCTAATAGAAACAAGGTAAAATTGAAGCTTTGGATGGAGTCAAAAATCCAACATCCTCTCACCAATCACCAAAAAGTAGAGTTCAAAACCTTGGAACAAACTAGAAGGAAAATCCTATTGGATTGAGAAAATATGGAATGGAGACTAAAAAGTCAAGCTTTGTGGCTTCAGGCTGGGGATGAAAAAAAAAGTTTGTTCATAAGTATGCAAATATAAGGAAATCAGTTTTCACCATTTGGGAAATTGAAGGACCTCAAGGGAACTTGGCCGCAACATTCAAGGACATAGCATCTGCATGTGTCCAACAATTCCATAGGCTATACAAAGAAGAATCCAGAACTCCTATTGAGGTTGTCTTGAAGATTGTAGTTTTTTTCCCAAGCTTCACAGACCAGGAAAGTAATGATCAACTAATGAAAGAATTATCAAAAGACAAACTTCTTAGGACTCTTGGGAATGGTCTCATTCGAGTAGTAGAATACTCCAGATCCTTGGGTCAAATGTTAGTAGCATTTAACACAACTTTCCTTACACTAATTCTGAATATGGACAACCTATTATCCTTCGACCTCTTCAGGTCCATATTTCTCTATAGTAGCATTTATAAGATCATCACAAAGCTCATTGCATAAAACTTAAAGTCCCTCCTCTTTGACCTAATCACCCCACATCAATTTGGGTTCCCACAATGTCATCATTTTCATGAAGAAATAGGCTCGGTACAAGAATGGCTACACTCCATCCCCTCATCAAGCAAAAATCAGTCACTCTTAAGGTGGACCTATCCAAGACTTTAGACATATTCAATTGGTTATACCTTAGGCTCCTTCTTATTCAGTTGGGATTCTACCACTCTTTTGTTACATGGGTCCTAAACTCCATTTCATCCACTTCTTTGTCCATCTTGATCAATGGTTCAACATGCCCATTCTTTAAAATAGAACGAGGTACAAGGAAAGTGTGAATTCTCTCCCCTCTCATATTCCTACTTATTGCATAAGGATTAAGCAGACTCATTCACTATGCCACTGATTCTAGAGATTTGAAAGGTATCTCAGTGAGAACAGACTTTAAAATCACTCACCTTCTTTTCATGGATGATATCTTGATCTTCTTTGAAGGTAACCTTCGATACCTACAAACCTTGAATGAGATTCTCAATATCTTCTGCAAATCTACTGGCATGATCATAAACAAGGAAAAATAATATATGTATGGTTGGGGTCTATTAGTTAGACACCCAAATATCATAAGTGGATGATGGAATGAAGTATTAAGGCTTTGCACTCAAGGTTTCTGGATACTACAAAAAAAAACAGGTTTTGGTTAATTGCAAAAATTGAAAAAATAATAAATCCTTGGTGCAATTGTTATCACTCTAGAGTTGGTCGGTTGGTGCTTGTCAAATATGTTCTAGAATCTATTCATGTGTATTGGATCATCCTTGCATGGGTTCAGAAGGGAATCCTAACAAAAATTAGAAAGATAGCACACTGGTTTCTATGGTCTGGCTTAGTTGAACATAGATCCCGTGTTCTAGCCTCTTGGAAAAAAATAGTCATACCAAAAAAACTACGAGGATAGGGATTGAATGAAATTTTCTACTTTTAAAGAGCACTAAAAGTAAAAAAATGTCTATATCCTAATCAAAGGTTCAATCATATGGTCTCAATTCATTAAATTCAAATATTCCCCCCAGGAAAATATTGTAGACTAGATCAAGAAGCCAAACAAATCCAACTTAAATGGTTCGATAATGTGGAAGGCTATCCTTTCAGCCTTTCCCATAATTGGAAATTGGTTAATTTGGAAAGTTGGAAGAGAAAATAAGGTCCTCATTGGAAAGGACCCATGGATTGGCTATGGAAATCAACATATTCTTCCACTTCAACTAATTCAATTCCTTAACAACAAGGGATTCTAGTTTCTTCATCAAGTTTGGTAAGGTGACCTAGTCTCTCGTCAAGAAAGATGGTTGAAAAGTTAGGAACTTATTATTGGAGAGTACATGTCACCCCTATGGACAAACTACACTTCAACCATCCAAGTGACATTCATCAAATTATCATATTAGGAGGATGAGCTTACTTGGTCCCAAAGCCCTTCTGGCAATTATAGGCCAAAGTTTGAATATCAATATTTAGCCTTAGAAGGATGGGAAGAACCCCCACGTTGGTGGGGAATAAATTTGTGGAAGATTAAATGTTCCCCCAAGGATAAACTCTTCATATGGTTTATGATTCATAATAAATCCCCCACTTGGGATTATCTACAATGAAAGAACTTTGTTTGGTCATGATGTTGCAGTATTTGTAAAAGCAACGAGGAAACAAATCATCACCTTATCTTGGATTGTCCATTCATTGGATATGTCTGGAAAGATATTATCAGGTTTAATGGACTTCATATTCACTGGGAAGGGCCATCAATTTAAGTGGCCCTAAAATCATATCTTTCTAATCCTAATGCAAAAGGTATTCATGAACTTCCCTTCATTGTAGCTTGGGGAATATGGTTGGCAAGAAATAGGGCTCTTTTTGAAAATTCATATCCCTCCCCCATCCCCTGTTCCATGAAAATCCTTTCCATACTCTCTTCATTTCCTAGTAAATCCTCACACATTCACACCCCCCCTGTACAATGCGCCTAATCCTAAAAGACTCCCCCTGGGATTTTTTTGATGGAGCAACTCAAGGTCATCCATCTTTAGGAAGAGCAGGGAGTTATTTACCTCTTGGATGAGATAAAAATAACTTTTTTTGTTGGAATTGGGCCTGCTAAAAGAAAACTCAGTGAGTTGATGGCGCTCATGCTCACACTCCATATAGCTAAAGAAAGAGGAATCTAAAAATTACACATTTATGGGGATTCTCTTCTTACCATAAATTGGATGATCGGTGCCTCTTAAATGCTTACCTACACTCTTCAGCCGATTTTGCAAGAAATCCAACTCTCAACTTCTTTCTTCACTTACCTCTATTTTACTCATGTCTACAGGGAGAAAAATGAAGAAGAGGATAGGTTGTCCAAGATTGGATTAGAAATTGACCGGGGAATGTGGAAGAACTCAAAAATTCCTTCAGCTATCAGCCAGGACATTCTTCTCACTTCTTGACTCCAAATCTGATTAATCTTTTTGAGTACCTATACTTTTATTTTTCTTTTTTGATTCACTCATACTCATATTTGAAAACCTTTTATGACAGTCACATAGTGACATTTTGGAATAGCTTGTAGCCCTCAAAGGCAGTTATCATATTAATTCTCTGTATATATTCATGATGTAAAGGAAGCTCTAGAAATGATTTGTAAAATGAAAAATTAAGCTCCCTATGGGGAGCTTAGACTTTATTTTTTGACCCGTGATCGATCTTGATTTTGTTGTAATTTAACTCACAATAATGCCACAGGAATCTACCATTGTAATTTTATTCTCTTACCAAAATTATTAGCTTTTTTCCTTGGAATATATATATATATATATATATATATATATATATATATATATATATATATATATATATATATATATATATATATGGGGGCTCTGTGGTTTTGATATTTAGCGGGCCCAAGCCCATGTATTTTTCTTCTTGTCAATTAGCAACCTACAGTTGGATGTGTTTTAATGAAATTTCTCTGGTGATCAGGCATGCCTGCGGTTTTCTTCTTGCTAAATATGGCGATCTACGATGATGAGGTGGATTATTCTTCAAACCCTTCTAAACTGTTGACCTAAGAGAAGCTATTTGTCAACTCTCCCCCTTTTTTTCTCTTGTATCTATGTTTGTCGGAGGTGGATCGGTCTATGGTTTCTCCTCAGGTTTCTCATCCTCCCCATGTCTCCTAATTTGTTGTTTAGGGCTCTATTTTTGGTTCGGTGTTCAAGCCTCTACCTTCTAGGGATTCTTCCCTTGGTTTTGTTCACTCCCAGCTCCCAATTATTTCTTCTCTACTACTCTTTGGTTTTGTTGGGGCTTGCTCATCCCAAAGGGTTTTTCCTTTATCATATTCGCAGGAACCCTTGTCTTCGTCACCTTCAGCTCAGGTTTCTTAGACATTTCCACATACCTCCTTGCAAATCTCCCTTTAGGAAGGATTGTCAGTATTGGTTCAAAGGCATGAGGGCCTTCAAGGTCTAGATAGGACTGCTCATGTTTAAAGCTCTGGTGGTTTTCAGGTATTGGACTCGGACTTTCTTGCTTCTTGTCTTTATTCTGATATAGGGATGGGTTCTCCCACATATCAAGGTTTGTTGTCGCACTTGGAAAGTTTTATTGCTACAAAATTTCCCCCCTCAAATATAAATGGTTGGGATGGTGTATTTGAGGGGATCCTGGGGCCTACGAATCCCTTGATTCATCAATCTTCTCTAGAAAATGTCTCTGGTTCAAAGCATCGAAAGAGAAATAAATGTGCAGTGGCTTCTGGAGAGGTTACAAATCTTGTTTTAGGGTAAGATCTATCCATAGCTAAAGTTATTGAAATAACAAACAAACCGTTGTGGGGAAATCTTATGGCCAACATTTTAGTGATAAAAATCTAAAGGAATGGGTGGTTTTCTCTTGGGGATTATCTTTTAACCCTGCTCCAAAGATCAGTCATCTCTCCAGGGGGTGGTTTATGATTAAATTTGTGGAGGTCACTTAGGTTGACTTGGTCCTTCAAAAGGATTGGTCCATTGAATCTTCTTCGGTTCTCTTAAAGCAATGGAATCCTGCCTTCGATGCCTCAAGAAAATGACTCATCTCTATTCCTATCTAGGTTCGGTTGCCCAATCTCCCGCCCCATCTGTGGTCAATTAAATGATTCCAGGATATCGAAAATGTATTGGGACATTTCTTGGATGCAGATATGTCATTTTTGGAGTCTAGGGAGATGTCGATGGCATGTATTCTTGTCTCACTAAATATTCGGAAGGGCTTGAGGAAAGAATTAAATATTATAGACAGGGGTCGATCTCGGGTCCATATTTTGGATCATGAAGGTGTTCCTTTCCACTTTCATCACTTTCATGAGCATGGTCACATTTCCAAACATTGTTCCTTGCCTTTTCATGGTCATTCTGAAAACCCCACTCTCTCTAGGGCTAAGAAGCGTCAGGGTCTGTGGGCCAGTGCGGGTCACAACACACTATTTTATTCTATGAGTGCCTCCAGCTCAGCAAGTCATGCTTCATTAGATTCTTTGCAGGAATTGGATGGGAGGGCTCCAGCTGCCTCGTCGGAGGATTTAGCTCTAGCACTGCACTCAGGTTTTGCGTCGGCTCCTTTCATAGCTCTGGGATCTGACCCTCTCCATCCTTTTGGCTCTCTCTTGGGTATGTGTATTTATATTCCCATTATTGTTAATGGTTTGATTCATGCTTTTAATTTTCTCGATGTGGATTGTGCCCCCTCTCTCCCCAATCTCTCCGTCCATATGGATTAATGGATTCTCCACCCTCTTCCCTCATCCTCCTTTCCTCCCATCGCCTCCTCCTTCCTCCTCCTCATGCCCCCCCTCATGCTCTCCATCCTCACAGTCCTCTATTGGGATTTATATCAATGATTCTGAGGATAGGGTCATTCACTTTCATCTTTGGAATCAATCGATCTTGGCTACCTCAGTGGGTGGCTCTGGGATTGGAACTAACCCTGACTCTTGTATCTCAAAGAAGGGAAGTGGTCGACTCTCCCATATATCAAAGGCTCAAAATATAACTCTTCCCAACATTTCCTCAAGCAGAAAATGATCAATTCTTGGGGCACTTAGAGCAGTGAACGCCCCCGTCAACGTTCCCCCATGATCTTTCTCTCCTTTAATTGCAAGGGTATGGCAAGCCCCCAAAAGAAATCCGCCTTTAAGCGGATGGTATATCTTTACCAGCCTGGTGTTATTATTCTTTAAGAAACAATTACAGATGCACTGGTGGTGACTAAGTTTTAGAAGCGATGCTTCCTGGTTGGAAGTTTAGGAGCATTGATGGAAATGGTCGATCGGGGGGTCTAGTGATTGGGTGGCACTCCTGTCATTTTAAGCTTTTAAATTCATGGGCCTTGGCTTTGTGCATCGGTGTGGACATTTTGGTGGAAGGGGTGGGCTTGGAATTCAGGATTCTTAATGTGTATGGTCCCTATGTTGAAAGGGGCCCTTTCTAGGACGCTCTTCTCAATATCGATCTGCTCAAAATTGATAACCTAATTCTAGGAGGGGAACTAAATCTGTCTATGGGGGAATCTGAAGTTTGGGGTCCAAATTCCCACCTTGACCTTCAATCTGAACATTTCAATTATCTTTTGTCAGCAAATGGTCTCATGGATATTACTCTGCAGAAGCTTCTCCCTACTTGAAGGAATATGAGGTCAGGGGATGCCCATGTGGCAAAATGGTTAGATCGTTTCCTGGTATTTAATAAGATGATGGATCTTCCTCTTCAATATCATCAATGGGTTGGTTGTGGGGGTGAATCGGACCACTTGTTGGTTTTTCTGGAAATCAAAGGGAGGCCAAAAAACTCGGCATCCCCTTTCAAATTCAATGCAACCTGGTTAACGGACAAGTCTTTTTTAAACCTGGTTAACAAAAATTGGGTCAGATATGATGATGGAAATGGTCAATTTGTTGCAGTACAATTTGCAACAAATCTAAATAGAATCAAGCAATTGGTGATCCCTTGGGCCCATGAGAAGAGGGAAAATGATGAGAAATCTCTTACACTAATTGAATCTCAACTTGAACAAATCCACCAAATGGAAGATGTTTTTTTTCTTCGGCATCCTCAAGGGGTGAGCTAAAGGCTCTGGAGGCTCATAAGAGACAATTGTTCGCTGATCATGAGGTTGCATGGAGGCCGAAGATCAGGGCTATTTGGCTTGACAAAGGGGATGAGAATACAAAATTATTTCAAGCTGATGAAAAAGGTCGAAAAGCTTCAAATACCATATGGAAACTAAAGGATCAGGAGGGCCATGAAGTTTCCAGTTTTGAGGGTCTCACCCAAATGGGAAAAAGTCACTTCCAATCTATTTTCAAGGGTGAGACGAGAGTTAATATTGTCGATATTGTTCGTTTAGCACTATTCTTCCACAAATTTGTGGATGAGGACGGTAATAGAGATTTATTTGTTGAAGTAACAGAAGTTGAGCTACAAGAAACCCTTCATAGTTTCCAGAAAGATTAGAGCCCGGGGCCAGATGGGTGGCCAGTTGAATTCTATTTGGGTTTCTATGATATTTTTGGTGTTGACCTCCTGAAAGTTGTAGATGAGTCTAAAAGAAATGGGAGAATTCATTCCCCTTTCAACTCAACCTTTATTACACTCATTCCAAAATATGATGATCCTCAATCTTTTGATGAGTTCAAGCCTATTTCTCTATGTAATTGCATCTATAAAATTGTGGCAAAAATAATCGCTCAGCGGTTAAAACCATTTTTATCAGACTCCATTTCTAAAGAATAGTTTGGATTTTTGGAAGGTCACTAGATTCATGAAGCTATAGGGGTGGCCCAAGAGGATATTCACAACCTTAAATCCTCCAGATCCCAAGGCACAATTCTAAATATCGATCTAACAAAAGCATATGACCATGTCAATTGGTCCTTCATTCGGCTTTTGCTCACTCATTTGGGGTTTGAGCTCACTTTAGTCAATTGGGTGATGGACTGCATATCATCAGTATCTTTTTCAGTTCTTATTAATGGTGCAACCTCACCCTTCTCTTCAGAAAGGGGTATTAGACAAGGTTGTCCTCTATCGCCCTTTATTTTCCTGATGGTGGCAGAGGGATTAAGCAGAGCCATTGGGTCGGTTGTGAGAGATGGGGAATTGCATGGCATCCAGATCGCTCGGGGCCTTTGAATCACTCATATGCTCTTTGGTGATGATGTGATAATTTTTTGCAGTGGTTGGCCTTCAAAATCCTCAGTCTCTTTCGTTCTACCATAAGAATGACAATTAATCCTAAAAAATATACCCTTACCTTCATTGGTTTGGAGCTTGAAGGTATTGAAGCTTATCGGGCTCTCTTTCCTTTCCCGACTCAGAATTTCTTTGAAGGCATTAAATATTTGGGCTTCCAGTTAAATCCAAACCATTATCGAAAAGAATATTGGAGATGGATACTTGCCAAACTGGAAAAGAGGCTAAAATTCTAGAGTTTCAGGTGGCTTTCTAGGGCTGGAAGATTAACCCTAGAAAAATAAGTGTTGGAAGCCATCCCTATTTACTGAATGTCTCTTGCTTGGATTCCAAAGGGAATCTTAGAAAAGGCATGTATCTTCTTTAGATTCATTTGGTCGGGGTATCAAGAACAATATACTACGCCATGGTCAAAATGGGAGCATCTTGCTCGACCAAACGCTTTGGGTGGACGGGGTTTAAAAAACATTTTCTTATTTTCTAAATCTTTGTCTGCTAAAGTAAGATGGAGTCTTATGTTGACTGACAAACTATGGACCACTGTGGTGAAGCACAAATACATCCTTCCAGATACTCTGTAAGAATGGATTCGGAGACTAGTCAATTTTTCTCTTATTTGGAAAGATGTGGTTTCTTCCTTCTCAGTGGTGGGCGATGGTTTGGCCTGGAGAGTCGGTAGAGGTAACCAGGTTCGTATTGGGGTTGATCCCTAGCCAGGGAGTGGAATTTCACATATTCTTCCATAATATGTTTTATCTTGAATTCATCATCGAGATATTTTCTTTATTTATCAAGCCTCGGATATGGTAACAAATTCCATGTGGCATCAAGGGTGGAGGATCTATGCCTCACTAGGACTAGAAGAAAATCTTGCCATTATTTGATTTTATCTTTGCTCTTAGGGATATTCATATTAGGCTTACTGACAAAGAGGAGGAACTAGGCTGGAAAAAGGCTCTGCATGGGGTTTACACACCCAAACTGGGTTATATTGCTCATAATGTAGCTCTTCTTCATAGGGAACCATGCTAGTGGTGGAGTGGTTTATGGAAGCTAAAATTCCCTCAGAAGGCCAAAATTTTCATGTGGTCTGCTATAAATAATAAGGTCCCTACATGGGATAACATGTGGAAGAGGAAGTGTTTTGGGTCGGGCTGGTGCCACCTGTGTAAAGCAGACAATGAATCTATTTTTCATATTCTTATATCCTTCCCTCTTACTCTGAGAGTTTGGCAAGAACCCTCGACCCTTCTAAATTTAGCATGTGTTTGGGAGGGCCCTTCTTTGGAACATGTTAGGAAGGACTGGCTTCAGGTGTTGGTCCATAAGAAAATTAAAGCTTTACCTTTGATTGTTTGTTGGTGCATTTGGCTGGCTCATAACTATGTCATTTTCAAGGATAAACCCACTCTTCAAGATCTCATTGCTTCGCAGGGCCTCTCGATTTTATCTCATTTTCCTCAGGAAAAATAAATCCCTACTATCTGTGTTTACCGGCCTGAATCCATTGATAAATATCGGCCCTGTATTTTTTCAATGGTGTTTCTTAGAACGATAATCAATCATGTGGGGGTGGGGCGGTATTGTATCTCTCTAATAACCATTTCTTCAAAATCAAAATGTGCCTAGGTCAAGGGACCAATAATTATGATGAGCTTATGGCCTTAAAGTTGCTTCTTCAATTTTCCCAGGAGAAGGGGGTTCAATCCATTCAAATTTTTGGAGATTCTATGAATGTCATCAATTGGACTAGTGAAATTCAAATTTGTCATAATATTCTTCTGATGCCTATTTTGGAGGATATCTTCGGGTTTATGGCTACTTTTCATTATGTTGTTCTAAAATATATATACAGGATTCAGAACTTTGTAGTAGATGTTCTTTCAAAAGCAAGGATGCAACTCTTTTTTGGTCAATGGCATGTCTCTGAATCTATCGAGGATGCGTTTTTTGAGTACTATCACCGTCCCTTTATCGACGGTCCCGTGCTCACTTAGTAATTAATGGATCGTGGCATCGACATTCTATTTTCTTCTAGTTTCTGTATATTTTTTATTATCTTTTGATATCTCCTAGACTCCCATATAGATGACTCTACCATCAACATTTATATTTCCAGCTCTTTTTTTTCGACTTTGACGGATCTTCTTTTGGATTGATCGGGACTATACTTATTATGTTGTTGTCTCTTTTTTTGTTCTCTTTCTAAGCATAACGCTCTTTTATTAGACTTAGTTTTATCATAAGTAGTTGTTTTTCCCTAGCTTCTTTCTCTCTCAAGAGAGATGTGCTCTCAAATACCTACAGAATGTAATTTTGTCGGATGAATAAAATTACACTTTTTCCATGAAAAAATTATATATATATATATATATATATATATATATATATATATATAGATATATATATATATATATATATATATATATAAGTCAAACTAACGGAAGCATCCAACTCTTGAGGAGATATCTAGATCTTTCTCACATATTTTAATATGTTTTTTTGAATAAAAACAAGAATATGGGACTATTTAGAATTCTCTCAATAATGTTTTATTATCAAATTAATTGAGGAGAAGGCTATAAAAGGAAGACCTCACCTCACTTGGAAATTAGAAGAAGCTCAAGTGGAGAGAAGCTCTCCTAAAAAGATCAAGTGGAGAGAAGCTCTCCTAAAAGGCCAAGGGTATTATGAATTTGTAGTTTATGAAGGAGGAAAGGCATTTAGGAATTTTTTCATCTTGTGCTAGGGTATAAACCATATCGAAGCTAGGACTACCATATCAAAATCTGTTATTATATGTCTTTATTTTCATATATGTTGCATATTTCTTATGGGTTGTTTTGGTGTTTGTGAAGGGTGTATTAGAGAGTTATTTCATGCCCTTTTTCTCTCATTATGTATTATTGGACTTATCTTGTATGGATATCTAGGACGTAACATAACTCTTCATTGTCAAGTTTCAATTTTGGAAAAATTATCTCAATCTATTGATATATAATTTGTGAATCCTAGTAAGACAATGCAAAACTTCATAATTTTATATGCATGGAAAATGATTACAAAATTCAATAAATCATTTCACAAGGGAGTGGCAATGAGAAAAGGAAGGGCGTGTTTATACACAACTAGTCATTATGAAGCAATGCTAACATGATTAATAAATCCAAGGTACAAAATATTCTTTGCAATGGTCTAATTGTGAGAACTCATTTCCTGACCATAAGCAGAAATGAGTGATCTAGACATCAATATGAAAACAAGTCCACACATGCCAAAAGATATGGGTCATACATGATACCAAAGGAGATTTCTAACAATTAATCTTAAGCAATAATTAGGTTGCATGATTACCCTGCAATCAACAAAAGGGATAAAGGAGAACCCAAGTGGGGATATTGTGTCATTAAAGTAATCAACCAAGATAGGAGACCAAAGGAGACCTCCTATTAGGCCTGTAGTAATAAAATGAGGTCCTAAGACTAGGTTATGGGTCACCCAAAATCATATATCTATATCATATATCATGTACTTATTAGCAAGTCGATATGCTAGTGACACAAAATAAGTTTTAGCACTCTACGTTGTAGTTATATGGTTTTATCATATAGACTCTCTTCATGTCCTAATTTTCTTTCTTTTTTTCTTAGTTTAATAGAGTAAAACTTATTTTCTTGTTATTTGTCACTAGCATCTCTACTAGTGGGGATCAAATAGTACACTTATACAAAAAATACCATCAATAAATATTGCCCATAGAATATAGAGACCCAACTCTAGGCACATTTGGCATAGCTATAAAACTAGAACATGAGTTTAAGGTCCTTAGGATGAACATAAAAGGGGCATTTTGGTTGTCATACACGCTTAAACATGACCCCGCCTCTAAATTTAGCAAAGTATAAGACTTGTTAAATATAATGTCCATTGCATCTTCATCGATGCAACTTCATAGACAATGGGTATAACAATATTATTAGAAGGGAGTATTGATGTGGAATGAAATCCAAACATTAAGAAATGCTATTGTAGTGATATTAGATTGCAACATCATGTATAAATAATAAGCATAAGCCAAAGACAACTCAAACATAGATAACAATCATAAATAAAACACAAAAAGAACAATCATAAGAATAAATCAATGGTGGCTTGTGGGTTGGTAAGAGAGAGGTATTGTTATTGGCTTCACCAAGGTTCAAGTATCTACAATGACATGCTCATGCTTGTGCTCATGTGCATATGTACTTGCAAAACAAGGGTGGGGCCAAGTGCAAGTCTTGGACAAAGCAAGTTTGGAAAAATAGATACCACCACTCATGACCTCTTAGTAAAAGGGTGACTTCCATAACATGATAGGAGAACTTTGGCGGAATAGATGTTACCCACTTGCAACCTCTTAGTCAAACTATGACTTCCATTTCATAATGTGGCAATATGACTTTGGTGGAACATATACCGCCACAAGTAAAATCTTAGCTAAAAGGTGAATTCCATAACATGAAAGAATGTTATGTTTAAGTTCAAAGGTTGTGTTCAAAAGTTTAACACGGCATGTGCCACAATATGGACCTTTAAAAACCTCTGAAAATTCAATGCACATGCAAATATTCATGTCAAAGAATTCTTAGTAAAGATTTGCCTTATATTTATAATAGTTATTTGTTAACATTTATATTTATAATAGTTATTTGTTAACATTTAATTACTAATAGTTATATTTTTTCACTCTTTATAGTTACTTAAGAAAAACAAAAAGAAGAGTTAACATATAGTTGCTTGTGAAAATATATATAATAGTTATTAGTTAACATTTAAGTACTAATAGTTATAGTTTTTCAGTCTTTATAGTTACTAAAAAAAAAATTAACATATAGTTGCTTGTGAAAATATATTTTCCTATTTGATGGATTTGAGAATGGCTTTAAATCACTTTTTAGCATTAGTTCTATCCTATCTTTTCATGATATTTGAATTTTCTACTATTCAATGCAATGATGAGGAAATGTTTTATTAAAAAACGAAATAAATGATATCATTTTCTTGTTTCCGGTACTCTTCTAAAGGACAAATAGCAACTTCGATACAATTCCCAATTTACAAGAATGAGATGGACCAAATCTGCACATTTTCCAAATGTGGTAGTTTATTTAAAATCAATTTTATGATTAACCTAGTTTTTTGATAATTGTGTTATGATCATTGATTTATAAAAAAACATGTTTCTTTCAAAGAGACTATGCGGGTGACCAATAAGAAAAAGGAAATGTAAGGAGAATAAGAAAATGGATGTGGCCAAAGACTATGCAGAATTAGAAGAGGAAAATTAAGACAAATAATAAGGTATAGGAAATGAACTCAAAAGAGAGTGTTTGGTAAAATGACAACAAAATTGTCAAATGAGGAGAAGTTTTGGTCACCACTTACTTTTTATAGAAGAATTGCAAGCCCAAACTAACAACTATGTTTGTGTACAAGGAAGAAGTGAGAACAAAAGAATTTGGGGTTTCCCACTCTCTATGGAGGAGTGACATGTAATAAATGAGCCATTGTCCTTACACCTACAAAGAGGATGGGGCTGCCAAGACAGATCACATGGCAAGAAAACCAAACACTATATGAAACACAAGGAAAACACCAAGCGAAACAAGACGAGGAAGATGAAGTAGAACAATAAGGCTCTATTTATTTATTGATCTATATAACAAGATTGGAATATGTCTCACTTTAGTCTCCATCCAAATCACAAACTCGGTCCATCAATTATGTTCCATCGTTTCTTATTCCATGTGACTTGGATGTTGCCCATACTTTTGTTCTTGTCAAAATACAACATATGGACAAATTAGATATCAAAGATTTAATTTTGACTAGGAAACTGCAAAATAATAATAATAATAATAATAATAATATATTCAAGACACTGATAAATGTTGCATCAACGCTTGTATTATTTTTTGGGCACTGTAATGAGTGGCCTATATCTTTGCCAGCCTCACCTTTGAAGCCTTACCCTAAATATATAACAATTTATTTTAATCACACAAATAAATTTTCAATATTTATAAAGAAAATAGAAATGATGTTTTATGTCAAATTTAATACCTAGATGTTCTTGTCATTGACCTTTCTTTGAGCTTCCAAATTCTCATAGGTTTTAACCAATTCTTTCCATACCCTTACATATATGTATATTGGCCTTCTTGTTAGCCTTTGGTCTTCACAATTTTATTTTTTTTACTTTGATTGCATCAAAACCCTTAAATTTTGTGATATTTGAAATTTTATCTACTTAACCTACCAACCCTCACTAAGTTCAAATTGCATATCTAATATGACTATCTTTTTCAAATGTAAGAGTATCTTAGAGAAGGGGAGATGTGGATGGTCTCTAAATCATTGATGAAAAGCATTGTTCAATTAGTGATAAACACTTCCCCTACCTTTGTTCTTGGGATGTCCCGTATAACAAGATCATATTCTATCATAGTACCATAAGTATCAATACATGATCCATATCCTGGTCATGTTCAAGAGGGATGTTTAGTGCCATGTTTCATTGGCACATTGGATGTATCAATAGTGTATTCTTGAACATTACTTGTCAATGTTAAGGATCTTCTCCTAGATATTTTGCTTCACTGGGAAGTGCTTGACTAATCAATTGATTCTCGTGATACTTGTTATTTTATGAGTTTGGGGTGTCTGATCATTCATTGGTTTTGGGATCAACAGGTTCCAATTTCCTTAATGCCTCCATCCCCAATATTAATTCCAATATGTTGGGTATGTGTTATATTATTTGCATGACCAAACCTAGTGTTTGTGTTGTATTGAGTGTGGGGGGGGTTCACATGGGGGGCACTAGCCCCCTTGGCAGGAGGGTTGCAGGTGGGGCACAAACCCCCCTGCCCAAGGGTTCACAGGGGAGGGGGAGCCCCCCTGCCCGGGGGGTCACAGGGGGTCGTAGGGGGCAGTATCCCCCCTGTGCAGGGATTTAGGGGCAGTGCCCCTGGGGAAAAAATGGTGGTGTTTTAGTTTAGCAGTTTTCGACACATGGTTTTCATCAATGGTTTTCTATTATGGTTAAGGAATCGAGGTTTTTGAGTAATCCTAGTCAATGGATCAGGGGTTTTGGATGCCGCAAGATCCTAAATATATTGTATTGTAAACAATGAAGATAAGAGATGATGAATAAAAGATTAGAGGTGTGGCTCTAAACATGTTGTTGGTTTTCCCGGTTTAGGTTTCTAGGGTAAAATATGTGTGTAATGTGTGTGTCCCATTGTATCTTTTTTTTTATTAAGAATCTATTTCCAGTAATTAATTATGCATGGTTAAAATCTACACAACAATGATTTTGGATCAACATCGTTTCTCTATCAAAAGGACAATATGGTTTTTCTGGTCACTAACATCGTTATTTTAGGAAACTCTACTTATACCATAAAACCTAAACAAAGAAAAACTAAAATTAAATCAATTAATAATCATATTATTATTCATACGTTTATTCCTCACCCATGCCTCTTGCGTTGCTCGCCATTGCTCAATGTTTGTTGGTATATATGCCCTCGTTTTCCCTAGCTTGTTATTGGAGTGATCTTTGTGATGGATTGACCAAAAACACTACCAAAGTGTCATGGATTCACTATCAAAACTCCATGGTTACATCAAGTGCATATGCAATCCTCTTCCTCTTCAATCTCACCTTTATTTCCTTATTATTGGTAACAAGTTGGGGGAGAACTTGTCAAAAGGTTAACGATTATAGGAAGGAGGTAGCAAGCTCTACCTCTTATAGCTAAATCCTCTCTCTAGTCCCAAGCTACCTTGGTTCCTATACCTATTGGTCCCTAAACCGGCAGTCACAAGAACTTTAGGTTCACTCTTTCAGCTCAAACTCTAGTAGGTGTAGCCTTGCACTATGGTGTTTGTGAAAATAAGATTTGGGTCGATGGCCTTTTTTTTTCATCCATCAGTTGGCATTAAAATCAACATAATTAGTGCCAAGCTATGTTTTTGCACCATATTTTGCATCAACTAAAGGCACCATAATGTAATTGATTTGGGGAACTATCCTTGGTGTTATGTGCATCGACTATTGCATTGGTTTGTGTGCACATAAATAAGGTGGTGCACATAAGGGGTTATAAGAAGTAATCAGTTGGGATACTGTGTTAGGTAATTAGTTGGAATAAAAAGTAATGAGTTAGGTTATAAAAGGTAATGAGTTAGGCTATTTTAGGGTAATATATGCTAGCTTAGAAAATGTTAGGTAAGGTTTGGCTAGTAAAGTCTATATTAAGGTATGGTGGGTTATGTTAAGGTATGATAAGGTGGGTTATCGTGGGGTATGATATATTAGAGTAAGGTAGGTTATGTTACGCTAGTGTAGTGCAATCTAGTGTAGGTAAGGTAGGTTAGGCTAAGATATTATAATTTAGGGTTGGATAGCTTAAGTTAATTTGACTTAGTATAGGCTATAGTAGGATATCTTGAAAACCTTGACATCTTGAAAACCTTGACAATAACAAATGACGAGTAGGGGTGACCCATGTTGAAATATTAGTGCATACAGTATAGTAGAACAATCAACAATAGGCAAGGATAACATATGTTTAAATCTCGATGGATAGTGTCCAACAAATAAGATAATTTTATTAATATCCAACAAATGACCACAAAAAGGTCAATGGGACTACTAAGTAGAACAATCTACAGTCACGTCCAAAACTAGGTGAAACACCCAACGACCTTGACAATCCATGAATGATGGATAGGGATGACCTTTATTCAAATACTAATAGACATCATTTAGTTGAACAACTTAATTTGAGAATGAATTAAAATTCAAAGACCTTGATGATGGGTACGAATGACATGTAAGGAAGAGCCAAGTTCAATATTGGTAAATAGGACCCAGTAAAATCAGTGCATCTAAAGTCAGATAAAACTATTGGTGACCTTGACAACACACTAATAGCAAGCACAAATAATCCATACAAACCCTCATATGGACACTTTACTATGACTTCTGAATATTGTCTCCTCTTTTTCCCCTCTTCATGTACACAATACATGGTGGATATGTACACAACATTTCCTCACTCTTAATAAAGCTTTCTCCCAACATGGTTGAATAAAAATTAGTAGCATTCACTAGGGTGTTTTAGAATTTTCACATCCTTGATTACAGAGTACGGCATTCACACAACTATGACTAACACACCTCTTTCAATATACATTCTTTAACATATTGACACATAGGGTATGTTTTAGGGGTGAAATTTTGCAAATTGAGTATTTTTTGAAAAAATATTCACCAATTTGGTTAAAAAAATTGCCAATTTTTACAGAAATATGATTAAATTGATAATATTTGCCAAAAATTTACAACATTTAATAGTAAATTATATGTTTTTACTAAATATTCACCTATAAATCTATATGTGTGATTTTTGAAACCTAAATAGTCGTCCATAATACTATACATAGGTATAATATTTAAATCCTTAAAAATACCCTATATGACACATCATTTTTTCATGGATTTAAGGTTTTTTTGTAATTATTAAATGATGTACTATAAATTACATTCATTGTTGTATATTTCAAAGGTGATAGGAGGACACAGATGTAGATAGAGTTTCAAATCATGACATAAGACATGTTGTGGGACATCAAGGACACAAATGTAGCATTAATTTAGTAGGTATATATTGAATGCAATTTAGTGCTTAGTCCATTTTTGTTTACAATCTAAATACATTGTAAACAACATTTCATCTCCCTTAATGAAGCTTTGTCCCAACAAGGTCGAATAAAAATCTTTAGCATTCATTAGGGGGTTTTAGAATTTGTCAATCCTTGATTAGAGGGTACAACATTTGCACAACCTTAATTAATAGAACTCTTTGGATGGCATCATAATGTAATCAATTTGGGGAGCTATCCTTGAAACTGTGCGCTAAGTATTGCACCAGTTTATGTGTGCACCAATAAGGTAGTGCGCCTAAGGGGTTATGAGAGGCAATGAGTTCGCAATTATACTTAGTACCTCTTACTAAAGATTGGGTTTATAACCCCAAATCCTTGATAAGCCCAAACCTTAACCACTAAACTATTCAACATTGGTAATCCCTTGTGACCTCTTCACTCTTATCACTATCAACTCAATTCCCTATTAGTTGTCTCCCTTTAACACCTATTAAGTTATAACCTATAGCTCCTATCCTCTAACCCCTAATACTTGAAAAATTCCTATAGCTCCTAAATCATCATCATTATCCTTTATTTCCCATAATATAACCCCTTAACTTCTAACCACTAATTCCTAACCGTTAACACATATAATCCATAATCTATAACTCTAATAGTCATTAACCCCTAGCTTGTATAACACTTGACTACCAATCCCTATAACTTCCAACCCACCTGTATCAATATCTATAACCCTAATCCATATATTATGTAACCACTAGTCCCTATAACTTATGCTAACTCTTAACCACTAACCATCACAACCCTTATAATGTTTATAAACATTTTAATCCTATAAGGCATCACCCTTAATCTATCAAAGTGAAAGCTTCTAAATCCTAATAGTAATGAAATTAGAATGTCTAAACCATCTAACCATTATAATACCCATTATAACCCATAACTATGAACAATCCTTATGGCTTATGATATAACTTCCAAACTTTATAACCCTTAAACCCTTGCACCTTAACCCTAATTTGTAAGTCTCATAACCCTAATGCTACCTAACCCTTACATTATAAAAGCTATACCGTATTACCCTAAGGTTTATATCCTAAATCCATATAACCATTAACCCTTATGACAACAAACCCATGGCACTTATAACTACTAACTTTAATCCATATAACCCCTATAACTACTAACTTTATTCCATATAACCCCTATAACTAAACCCTCTGACACTTACAACCCTAACTCTTGACCTTCATAATCAATAATGTAACATCTAACCCATATAACCCCTTATCCTTTTAAGGATTATCACACTTAACCTCCTCTACCTTATAACTATACTCCATGTAACACCTACACCTTATAACTCTACTCCATATATTCTATATTACCATTATTATTTAACTTTTAATTAACTCTTAACCCATATAACTTATAATAATAAATCCCTATAACCGCTATAACCATTAAACAACAGAAATTAGTGTTTTTAAGGGTTTAATGTATTAAGAGATATGCATATTTGTGGTTGTAGCATGTTAGGGAACACAATTCAATGTGTTAGGGGGTTAGGGGGTTAGTGTATTAAAGGGTAAAAGTTAGTTTGTTAGATGGTTAGCGTGTTATGGGATGCAAGTTTGTGTGCCATCTTTATATGTTACAATGTATATGCATTTAATAATGTGTTTCAAGGTACAAGTGTGTTAGGGAATATAGGACAATATGTTATGAAGTATTAATTAATTTGTTGAGTACCTATTAGTGTGTTAATGGTTGGTATGAGTTAGAATATTAAAGGGTACATGTTAAAAGGATAGTGTGTTAAGACGTATGGCTTAATGGTTATGTGTTAGTTTGTATGGGTCATTAGTTTTATAAGGGGTGAGAGTTTACTATATTAAGGGTATATGGGTTAGTGTTTTAAGGATTTAGTGTATTAGAGGGTCTAAGTTAATGTGTTTGGGATCATATCATGTTAGGAAGTGCAATTCAATTCAATGTGTTAGGGGGT
>ML823536.1:28372-41063 GCA_009831015.1 Picea engelmannii
AAGAAGCTCCAAAGCTTAGTTAGTGTGGTCAGGGCTGGCCAGTCACGTATGACTTGGATCTTAGCTGGATCAACATGTACCCCATGCTCATCAACAATGTAGCCCAAGTATTTGACCCTGCTCATGCCAAAAGAACATTTTTCCAAGTTGGCATGAAGGGTCGCAATACATCATCCATCAACCTCATGAAAGTGGCTGGTACATTTGTTAAGCCAAAGGGCATGACCAACCATTTGAAGAGACCTTCTTTAGATTTGAAGGTTGTCTTCCATACATCAGTTGGTTCGATGGGAACCTGGTGGTAGCCAGACTTTAGGTCAATCTTGCTGAAGAACTTTTCCCCCTTGAGTTGGTCAAGAAGGTCATCAATCATGGGAATTGGGTATTGGTTCCTGACTATGATTTTGTTTAATGCTCTGTAATCAATGTAGAGTCGCCAAGTCCCGTCCTTCTTTTGCACCAGTACAATCAGGCTTCTACAAGGGGAGGAGCTGGGTTTGATGTGCCCCTTTTGAAGAAGCTCTTGGATCTGACGCCTGATTTCGTCATTTTCCATTAGTGAGTGATGATAGACTGGTCCATTAGGTAGAGGTGCATCGGGGGTAAGATCGATTGGATGCTTGACTTGGCAGTGCGTCGGTACCCCGATGGGTGAGGAGAAGATGTCTCTATATTCTTCCACGATCCCGTCCACTTGCTTCTACTGCAAAGAGAGGCTCTATGTAGAGGCCACAGATGTGGCAACGACCTTCTGCTTACTGTGAGAACGGATCACAAAAAAGATGAACTTCTTGGTCTGTGAAATGACCTTACTGCATTACTTAGCAGAGATTAAAGAAATAGTGGTAGGCGACGCTACCTCTAGTATCATGTACAATTGTATACCCAAAGTAATAATAACACTGCGGGGTCTAGACTCATACACAACATGACACTTCCACAAATATGGTTGTCCTAAAAGAACATCACAAACTTCAAGGGGAGCAATATCACACAATACCTCATCTTTGAAAGGTTTGATGTCGTGGAGTAGACAATACTGTTGGCTGATATGGAGATCTCTTCCTTGGCAAAGCCAGCCGATGGTGTAGGGTTGCGAGTGCAGTGTTGTTGGAAGGTCCAGTCGCTTGACGACCTCTACTAAAATCAGGTTCTTATGACTGTCGCTATCGACAATGAAACGGAGCCCACTTTACCCACATTTGTGAGTGAAAGAGGTGTTCCCCTTCCTCTGGTTCTTCTGGTTCACTTGGCCATATTTTGATGGTAGTGAGCATTAGGTTCAACATCGATAATCTGCTTCCCTCCTTCAAGATTTGATTCAGAATCAGAATCGACCTCTGACTCGGAAGTCTTCATCTCGACCACGGGTGACTGCTTGGAGTGACATTCTCCAGTGTTGTGCCAAGGGATTTTATGGTACTCACACCATTTTCCCATGTCCTTCTTCGTCTTCTCATTGCCCTTCTTGTGTTGCAGCTTGGACTGGTTGTACTGAGAGCGTCCATCTCGGCTCTATCCCTTGTTGTGTGGGTTAGGGTCGCCTTTTCCCTTCTTCAACTGTGAGGAGTTTGCATATCCAAACTCTCGCCTCTTCTACTTGATCTTGACAACATATCTATAAGCCATGCCCAATGAGGCGATGTCTAGAAACTCCATTTCTGTTTGAATGTATTTATGCAAACAACCGCGATATTTGAGCACCAAATGATGCTTAGAGTCTTTGATACCGAATTTGGTGCATAGGGTATGGAAAATATTGGTGAAATATGGTACTGTCTGGTCCCTTTCTTGACGCAGGGTGGTCCATCTTGTATACTAGTCCTCATAGCTTCCAACAGGGTAATATTGTTCTTTAATGGCGTCCCGAAAGGAATCCCATGTAGGGGTCACCACAAATATTTTAGATTCCTCTACGATCCTTTTCTCATAGTAAGTATCCCACCAGTCCTTAACATGGGGGATGACCTTGAGGAGTGGAAAAGTAATCTTTTCCTTATCGAAAAAATTGTGGATCGAAAAATACCCTTCGAGCAGATTCAACCATTTATCTATAACATCTGCATTTATCAGTCCTTCAAATAATGGAATGTCAAAAGTTACCTTTACCTTGAAGGGGGTTGCATGACTGCTTGATGAAGATGCTTCTTCTGTGGGCAGTCGTAGAAGGATCTGCACAAAGTTGTCCATCATTTCGTTCCTTTGTCGCATAAGGGCTTCCTCGAGCAACATTTTAATAGAATCTTCTGCTCCATCATCTTTATTTTCGCCCCCCATGGGTTGTTGTTAGGCTCGATTCGATTGATCTTGCAACAGATCGATTGGTTCGAGTCCCAACTTCTTGTACCTAGATCTTGTCGGGGACATGCACGAAGAAAAATAAATGAAGAGCAAACATCTATGATACCACTGATCCAGATTTAGGAGCGAAACAAACTAATTAAATATTGAATACAATAAACACAAAGATATGGAGAATAACACAGATATCCAGTGAACAATATCTTCTATTAAATAAATGAAATAGGATGAAACTGTAGAACTGAAACACTTGCTTGAATGGTGGTAGTTATCTCTAAGAAGAGATGTGGTTGCTACCCGCATCCGTCTGAGCATAATTATTACAATGAGGCTCCAGAGACCTTTTTGATATTACTCATGAATGCCAAAATCCTAGACATCCAAAAACCTAACTCTAGAAGGTGAAACACCAAAAGTCATGTGGGCCCCTATGGGTAAGTTGGTACCTCAACTTCCCGGGGTTGTAACTTTTGCATACAACCTCCGTTTTAGGCGCGTGATAGCCCGTTGGAAAGTTGTTTCAGAGAACTACACATTCTGCCGTCAAACTTTGACTCCATCTACAATTTGACTGTGGCGAGCCAAAAAAACAATGTTTAGGGCCCCAAAATGGCCCTGGAAGTACAGTAAGATGTGCTAACATGAAAACATACAAAATAAGCCAGTTGGATTAGGTGAGAGGCCACCAATATCCACCTGGAGGATGTGTAGGGCTTCAGACAGCCCCAAAAGTGTAGAATCCACAATTACAAAGAAGTACATAAGAATGTGTTGAACAAAAATGAACAAGAGGAGCCAGTTAGAATAGGTGGGTGGCCACCAATATCCACCTAGATCAACAATTTTGTGTGAACTGGATAAAATGGATAGTTGCCTAGACTCTTTATGGATTAGGTACTAGTGTAATTCTGTGTGAACTGGCTAAACTGGATAGTTGCCCACATTCTGTGTGGATTGGGAAGTAGCTCAATTCTGCCTGAACTGACTAGTTACCTAGCTTTGAGTGAGCTAGATGAAGTCCTATAATGACATAAGGTTCGAAAGGACACCGAGACCCATAAGGTCCGAGATGATGATGAGGTTGTGTCCACTAGAGAGATACTACGTATGTTGATGAGGCTTGAGATGCATGACTGTGACATAACCATCAAATAGTTTGTGTGACTATGACAGATCTTGTTTGGCTATGATTGTGATACTTGTTACATGTTCTGTTTGATCATAAGCTATGTTGTGTGGCTATGGTGATGCTATCCGTAGATTGGTCTGCAAGACCATGTGAGTCTTGCCCATGCCATGTGAGATGGATAGATGTGGTTGAGACCATTACTTGAAGAACATCATAGCTAATACCTCCCTAGCTAAGAGGGAGTGTTGATGTTTTGGTAGCTATGGGAGGTATTGACCTCCAGTATAACCTTTGTTCTTAGAATAAAAGATTATGGAAACAAGAGAACCATTAAACAAATGTCGAAATACCCCAGAAGAGAAGTCGGTCCAAGGAGAATAATAATAAAGAATTAGAAGGCTCCAGAAAGAGAAGTCGGGCCCACATGAAAAGTCACTTGGACAGGCTAGTATAAATAGAGGTAAGGCACTACCTCATTGCACACTCTCACTCACTCAGTTAGGGCGCAAGTCTGAGGAGAAATAGTTGTAGCAGTTAGGGCGCAAGTCTGAGGAGCAACAATTGCAGTAGTTAGGACGCATGTCTTTCTGGTATCTCTCTCTTGTGCACTTCTCTTGGTAAAGATACACTCTCATGGTATTGTGTTGTTTATGCAGCCGTGTTGGTATTTATGGTCAGGGTTTATGTAAGAAGACTTGCTTCGTGTACATAATCTATCTAATAAAAGGTTACTGTGCTCAAGGGTGGTATGTGTAAGTGCCTATGGTTGGGTGACAATGGTGTAACATTGTTTATGGTAAAACGAGCATACCAAATTTTTAACATCCTTAGCCATATAACTCTTCCTATATTTGTTTCCTAAAGGAGAAGACTGGTAATTAAAATTCAAAGAACAAATAATGATGTTGGTAATATATCTATGTTATAGTTGCAAACCTTTTTGCTAAAATTTTACAATAAAGCCACTTTTATTGGACCATCACATAACACTCTCCAAATTTGCAATGCCTTTGTCGTCATTGCTAAGAAAGCATCATTGAGAATATTCCACCAATAAATCACATTTATTGGTTGTTCCTAGCATGGAGTATAACTTTCAATTTTCCGTCAAAATTCTTTGACTTTTTATGAGTTTGCTATTTGCCAATGTTTTCTAAAGTTTTAAAACAATATTTATTAATTGAACTTTTATCAAAAGAAAAGAAAATCAGTGTCGTCTTAATTTTTTTCTTAATGAAATCAATATTCATTTCTTGTTTAGTATCATTAGATACAACAATTACAACAAAGTATGGTAATAAAGAACACAACTAAAAGTAGGTGCCTACACATGTGATTCTATGACTATAACATCTTGTTTCCTCCTACCTCACATTGATTTTGAGGTTTTGTATATGATAACATAAAGACCTCGATAAATCATTATCTTTATGTGAATGGGAACATCCACAGAAGCAGTGATCCTCTTCCTAACACAATGGTTGATTAGCTATGGGGATAATATCCTTGCTTGCTTGATCTTCTCCTCCCTCCTTTTTGTGGTATGTGTGTGGTGGTAGGGTAGGGGGTAATAATAATCAAATACACTAATCATTTGAGAGTTGATGTATTACTTATTCTTCAGAGCCTTCATTGGCTCCTCTATTCCTTGCTTTTTAATGATCCAAATTATGATTATCTCCCTCTTGTTTCATTTTGGCTTTGTCACCATCCTCAAACTTCTTCCCACTTACCATGTTCTATTTTCTCATTAGATTGATTAGTTAAAATCTTTTCCATCTTGTTAACTATCTCCTTTATAGTTAGTTGTGATTCCAAATATTGAGCTATTTCTGGAAGGTTCCTCTTTGTCACCATCCTCAAACTTCTTCCCACTTACCATGTTCTATTTTCTCACTAGATTGATTAGTTACAATCTTTTCCATCTTGTTAACTATCTCCTTTATAGTTAGTTGTGATTCCAAATATTGAGCTATATTTGGAGGGTTCCTATACGACAATGGTTAATGCAATGTGTGGGTCTCCTTCTCCATATCTAGGGTGGTTTAGGTTGAATATTTTCTTCAAATCACCCCATCTCTTATTGTTTGCTTGGTTTTTCCTTCTCATGTAGACCTACTAATACCTAGAATTTGCTAGTAATTGCCTCTTATGACTCTTACCTTTTCTTTGTCTTTCAACTTTGATGTGACCTCCTAGAATCCTTCAAGATCAATATTGTTTTCTTGAGTGGGTTTTTAGTTCAACAAGCAATCTCTTAGCACTCAACCATGGCAATGTTCATGACAAGGTTTGCATTGAAAGTGAATGTGCTCATAGTATATAACTTGTATCCATGAGAATGTAGATATAAGTATATGATGTATACCTCGTAGCTTTAGTTACCTTGTAAGACTTGATGTAGGATTTGAGTGCACTCTTGATGTCTTCTAAAATATCCTCGGTCTATAAATCTAACAACAACATATTTTAATTTAATCTATATAGGAGCCTCTGAGAAGTCTTCTCTTGTTGGGTTAAAACGCTTCATCCACTATCTTACACACAATCTAGAGGAGTTAAAGAAGTATGACCAAACTTGAAAATCTACTATATCCTCCATGTTTGGAAAAATAATGACGAGAAATACTTTTATGCAAAGTTTTGGGTCCATGTATCACTTCACCCACCATTTAATGTTCAACCATCATTACAACATTGTTTTTGATGGCCCAAAACCCCAAAATTGACAAATTACTGCCCCATCTTTCATATTTTGAATACATCCACCTTCCATAGCAAAGGCAATACATAGGCATGGGTTTTCCACCACCTATAGATAAGTGCCAAGACACTTGGAAGTGGATCTTGAGTCTTCCCTGCCATCCTTGATCCAGGGACAAAGGAACCTCTTGTTCTCGACACAACTTACTTATATGATTTATGGGGAGGGGAGGCCACTCACCCTTGGGTTGAGAAGCCATGCACCCTCAACCTTGCAACCACTTACAAGACTCTTCTTTGTCCATGTGCTCACTGCCCCCCACCTCGCGAACCCAACCTTCATGTGCTCATCTCCCACCCCCCACAACCCCTAGCTGTAGATTTATTCATATATTTACTTCCTAAAGGATAAGTCTAGGAATTAAAATTCAAAGAAGAAATAATGACACTAATAATATATTTCTATTCTAGCTAGAAACCTTTTTGCTAAAATTTTATGATGAAGTCACTTTTAGTTTTATGAGAAATAGGGAACATTCTCTAAATTTAGGATGTTTTTGTTATTGTTGCCAAAAAAATGTTATAGAGAATAGTGCAACATTGAATCATATTTATTATTCCCTATACCTTTCAATTTTTTTTTTTTTGTCAAAATTGATTTTTTACTAGTTTGCTTATATTTGTCAATGAGTATATTTTATTAATTTGTCATTTTTTTTTTTTTAATTGTATTTTTTTCTTCTTAATGAAATCGATATTTCTTTCTTTCTTGCTACCACAATTGTTATGTTAATGAAAATGTCCACAAAGGTAGCGACTTTCTCAATAACATAATGGTTGATTTATTATAAGGATGATATGCTTGCTTGCTCGACCTTCTCCTCTCTTCTCTGTTTAGTGTGTGTGTGGCATGAGGGTGCATAGTAACAATTGTATACACCTATCTATGATGCCTTTGAATTGTTTATATGATTATAAAACCTCCTCTCCTCCTATCTCACATTGGTGCGAGGCTTGGTTCATAGCAAAATAAAATCTACGATTCCATGTTGTTTTCTTGGAATTATTTTTATAATTAAAAAATCTCCTCTCCTCATATTTGCAACAAAATAAAGACCCCAATATGCCATGATCCTTATGCTAATGAGGACATCCATAGAGGTAGTGCCCCTCCTACTAACACAATGGTTTATTTGATGCAGGGTTCATATTCTTACTTGCTTGGCCTTCCCCTCCTCTATGCGACTTGTGGTTGTGGGAATAATAATAGTTGAATACACTGATTTATAGTCTCATGGAATTTTTTTTACAACTATAAAATATCCCCTCCTCTTATCCCACATTGTTATGAAACTTTCTATGCAACAAATTAAAAGCTCCAATATACCACAATCCTTACGCTGACACGAAGGACCATAAAGTTAGTGGACATCCTACTAACATAATGGTTCACTATGAAATTGATATGCATGCTGGCTTGATGTTCCCCTCCATCCTTTGTACAACTTTTTTTTAGAAATACTAATGATTAAATATGCCTATCTATCTATGGTGTCTTGCAATTATATTTACGATTATAAAATCTCATCTCCCCTATCTCATATTAACTTAAGAAGACTCCCAAGTAATAACATAAAAACCCCACTATACCAGAATCCTTAAACTAATATGGAAGTCCATATAAATAATCTGCTTCTTTCTTCTCCCTCCTATGGGAATAAGTAGTTGGAATCATGACTACGTCAGCGAAATATCAAATTGCCGGGAGCATTATAGTTAGCGCCATGATCCGTTCTCTACGAGGTGCACTATGGTACTCTTCCATTATATATTGCCTCGAGGAAAATGATCGGCTGTCACGGTGGAGTCGTCGAATTCGGTCCATGTCGATGACGAGGGTCCATGTAGTCTCCTATAATAATAATTATGTGGTTGCCCTGACATCAACGGGTGAGACCGAGGCCATGTGACCGGTCCCGCAATCCGCATCCTTTAAAAGGGGGCAAACGTATTTATATACACTCTTAATTCCCATATATTATTCCCTTGCCTTCTTGTATATCTCATATCAAATGCTCGCACACTCGAACATTTCTTTCTTGCTGCTGCGTTTGCTCTTCCGCCTCCGCTGCCTCACTCACCCAGGATTCATTCAATCAAATAATAACCTATCCACCCTTCTCACTCAGACCATTCTCCAACCCTAAAATCCCTAATCCGCTCGAAGAAGCCAAGCCTGAAGTGCCACGGCCACCGCGCTGGAAGGGTTACGAGAAATTACTAATCTCTGCTTCTTCTTCAGATGTCGACCTCCGCCGTCTATGGGAGCGTGGTGGATGATGTCGTGAGAAAATTGCGAGATCAATTCCGGAGCGAAGGCGTTGAAGACAATGTTCTTACTGAACTCCAAGAGGTGGGTTTGTCTGATTTCATCTTTTCTCTATTTTTTTTAATTAATGTTGCATATGAATATCGTCAAATTCGGCCATTTTATAATTTAGGTCTCTATGCCCACATCCTTTCTTGGAGTCTATATGTTTTGGCCTCTCACCTGCCTTTCTTTAATCTCATTGCCCTGGAATCTCAAATTTATCTCAAAACGATGAAATTAATGGAACCCTAAACCGACATGTTAGCAGTTTGCAAATACTAGCCAGTGATCAGAAGTTCGATTCCCATATCGGTTCATGAATTTAACCATTTTGATGGTCGGCAAATGTCGGGCGTTCCTTTCCTGGTCCGCACAGGATTTTATATTGCAAGAAATTTCCATTTTGCAAGAGTTCAAAAAACATTACAATATTAGTCAAATAGGATGTCATAATATGTAGGTCAATATATATCAAACTGGCACTTTAGTGTTCGCAATTGGGTATATGTCTGGTGGCCATATCTCGAGGTAGCAGCTCATGCGCTTAATTTACATACGAAGTTGTGGGTCGACAATGCCTTCCATATTTCTTTTTTGAAGAAGTTTGGAGTTCCCATTAGTATCTGTATAACAACCGAGTTACTAACCCTCGATAAAGAGGGTGGTGTCATTCTCCAGTTAAGAGGGAATCTTATACATTTTCTTACCAAATAGAAAGGACTTCCTATTTAGATGTTGTTGGGAACCTGAAGACTTTGTCAATGAGAATCCGACGATTACCATGCTTTGAGGGTAAAACATGTTAACTGAGAGGGGAGGCGGAGGACCTATTGTGATCTGTGACAATTCCCTTGTGATCATTCCAAGTGTAGATCTAAATATGTTTGATTCAATCAGACTGTAACTATAGCAGTCTTAAAAATACTCACCTTGGTTTTACTGTACACTATTAGAATCTGAGGATTAAATTGAGGAATAGTTTATGGGATCTTTTGGGTGACTGTGTGGACTGTTTCTTATTATGATGAAACCTTCTAATAACTCTTTCCAAATTCTTATAAAAAATGTTGCTCGGTCTTATTTTGCTTCCATATCTTCTTTAAGATTTCTTGAGATACTGTTTTATGGTTCTTCTTCTCAGCTATTCTTGGCTTGGAATTTTTTGGATTCATACTTGAAGATTTTTTTTGTTTTGTTTTCTCACCCCTCCATCTAGACATTCTAGCATATGAAAGTGGCGCTGTTTTCTCATACACTCTGTAAATTTGCACAATCGTATGGTGGTATGGGTTGCTACATGATCAAATGATCTACTTGGGTTGAGATATCCACCTTGTGGTATGTTACCTTAAATAGGCTATTCCACAACCTCTTTAAGGATCGAGAGGTGAAGAGGTGGTGATGATCTTCATTGTTATCATGGTGATTGAATTACCTACCTTGTCTTGTGAATCCTCTTCCATTATACACTTCTTTGGTGATTATACATCCCTAAACCATTAGTCATTTTAATACAGAGATCTTGAGCCAAATTTTATTATTCCTTATCATGTCCCATAATTTGTTTCTGACTATTTGCATGTTAGTCCTTAGTAGAATATCGTACCTCTCCTTCACAATACTTTCCTTTTCTTCTTTCCGGGGGTGGGGGAATAATTCCATGAATAATTTTTGGATTCATAATAAGTTTTTTTTTTTTTTTTTTTGGTTTATTTTCCCCTCCATCTAGACATTCTGGCATATGAAAGTGGGGCTGTTTTCTCATACACATTGTAAAATTGTACAATCGCATGGTGGTATGGGTTGCTACATAATCAAATGATCTACTTAGTTTAAGAATATCCACCTTGCGATATTTTATCTTAAATAGTCTATTCCGCAACCTCTTTGTGGACTGAGTGGTGAACAGGGGGTGATGATCTTCATTGTTTTCTTGGTTATTGAATTACCTACTTTGTCTTGTGAATCCTCTTCTTTTATATGCCTCTCCGGTGATTATACATCCCTAAACCATTAGCCATTTTAATACAGAGATCTTGGGCCAAATTCAATTATTCCAAATCATGTTCCATAATTTGTTTCCGACATTTTGCATGTGAGTCAGTAGAATATCATACCCCTCCCTTCATAATAACAGTTGCCAAATTCTTATAAAACTATTGCTCGGCCTTCTTTTAGATTTCTTGAGATAATAATCTGATTTATGGTTGTTCTTCTCAGCTATTCTTGGCTTGCAATTTTTTGGATTAATACTTGAAGATTTTTTTTGTTTTGTTTACTCACTTCCTCATCTAGACATTCTAGCATATGAAAGCAGGGCTGTTTTCTCATACACTCTGTAAATTTGTACAATCGTATGGCGGTATGGGTCGCTACATGATCAAATGATCTACTTGGGTTGAGAATATCATCCTTGTGACATATCACCTTAAATAGCTTATTTCACAACCTCTTTGTGGATAGAGGTGAAAAGGTGGCGATGATCTTCATTGTTATCTTGGCGATTGAATTACCAACCCTGTCTTGAGTCCTTTTCCTTTATTCACCTCTTTGGTGACTATACATCCCTAAACTATTAGCCATTTTAATACAGAGATCTTGGGCCAAGTTTTATTATTCCATACCATGTTCCATAATTTGTTTCTGACTATTTGTTTGTTAGTTCTTAGTAGAATATCATACACCTCCTTCACAATACTTTCCCTTTCTTCTTGCCAGGGGGTGGGGGAATAATTCCATGAGCAATTTTTGGATTCACAATCGTTTTTTTTTTTGTTTATTCACCCCCCCATCTAGACATTCTAGCATATGAAAGTGGGGCTGTTTTCTCATACACTGTAAATTTGTACAATCTTATGGTGGTATGGGTCGCTACATGATCAAATGATCTCTACTTAGGTTGAGAATATCCACCTTGTTATATATTACCTTAAATTGCCTATTCCACAACCTCTTTGTGGATTGAGAGGTGAAAAGGTGGTGATGATTTTCATTGTTATCTTGGTGATTGAATTACCTACCTTGTCTTGTGAATCCTCTTTCTTTATACATCTCTTTGGTGATTTTACATCCCTAAACCATTCGTTATTTTAATACAGAAATCTTGGGCCAAATTTTATTATTCCATATCATGTTCCATAATTTGTTTCTGAATTTTTGCATGTTAGTCCTTAGTAGAATATCTTACCCCTCCTTCACAATACTTTCCTTTTCTTTTTGCTGGGGGGCGAGGGAGTAATTCCATGAGCAATTTTTGGATTCATAATAGTTTTGTTTGTTTATTCTACTCCCCCCCCAATCTAGACGTTCTAGCATACGAGAGTGGGGCTGTTTTCTCATACACTCTTGGGCCAAATTTTATTATTCCATATCATGTTCCATAATTTGTTTCTGACTTTTTGCATGTTAGTCCTTAGTAGAATATCTTACCCCTCCTTCACAATACTTTCCCTTTCTTCTTGCTGGGGTGTGGGGGAGTAATTCCATGAGCAATTCCTCCCCCCCAATCTAGACATTCTAACATATGAAAGTGGGGCTGTTTTCTCATACACTCTGTAAATTTGTACAATTGCATGGTGGTATGGGTTGCTACATGATCAAATAATCTACTCAGTTTGAGAATATCCACCTTGTGATATATTACCTTAAATAGCCTTTACATATAATCCCTCCCCATCAAATGCAACCTGAACATATAGGCCCGTCAGAGACTTTCCCAAAAGGACATATCACCAAACATTCCCAAAATGTTTCAACATACATTCCCATAATTAACCTTATTAGTCTTATTATCAGTCCCATCAACTGATCACCTAAGTCACCAGACACGTGGACACGGGACACGGAGGACACGAAAATACGAGTGTCGGACACGGGCACGGCGACCCCCGGAAACAGGACACGGAGGACACGTTATATATATATATATATTAAATTATGAATTACACATACAAAATTAATAAAATTGTAAACATTTAAATTTTAATGATACATATTACAAATTCATTATTCAATCTTGAATCATACAATGATACAACTTACAAATTACAACTAGGTACTAAGTTCTAACTTCTAACTTCTAACATAAATCATGAATCATGAATCATGATCATTGATAATTGATAGATATTAAAAATTAAAATCATAATGACAAACATTGAAATTTGAAACACACAAGAAATTCAAAC
>ML823537.1:38584-57329 GCA_009831015.1 Picea engelmannii
CCAAGTAGCTTCCTTAAAAACATCTTCTAGGTCACTTGGCCCCACTTTCCTTATTTTAGGGTTAATCCACTTCTAATTTCTCCATTAAATTTATTATTGAAATAATTTATTTTGTATTCACTTTGAATTATAATACACTCATTGCTTCACTTTATTATTTACCTTTTAAAATCTCTTAAACCACTTTAACTACTTTGACCTTTTGGGGCTTCTAGATGACATATGAGAGTCCTCCAACTTCGTAAGGCCATAACTCTCAAACCATGAAGAGTTATGTGACATTCCACATACCACCAGAAATGGAATGACAAGAAATATCCATATAGGATAGTTTCCCTAACAAATTCACTATCCTTCATCTCATTGTTCCACAATTAAGCATGGGTTCTCTTACTCTGCAAAGCGTCTTCCCGTGAGGGATTTCACCATAAGGGGACCACTTTGGAGTTCATTCATATTTACTTCTTATCAACCATGAAAAAACAATAATGAGTCATATTTACATCAAACAATATTGGGTCAATTACCCAAACCTTTGTGCTATGGGGCTTTCTTCAAGGGTTGACATCAATGACAACCAACCTTAATTAACAACCACAACTAGAGGATGCCATACAACTGAATGGGACACAAGTCAAGGAGGAGTCACCTCCCCCCGGGGACCCAACATTCAACACCTTCTTGTTGGCCACATGGCCACACTACAACCCACACCGGTGATGTGTTTGACGCCTTGTTTTCTGCATGGCCACCTTTTGGCATTGTTTTGTTTTGTTTATGGTTATCATGGTCTACACTCTGCACAGTTGTAATGGCCACCGTTAGGGGCTAGAATTTTTAACTTTATTTGCATTAGTAGTAGTCTAAGACTTAAATTATGAAGCGATTCGGTTGGATGAGCTGGATTCCCCCCGGGGCAGCTCAGTGTTTACAGCTTGAAACCATGGAAATTATGTGTACTCCTGGATTTTGATAGACTTTTATACAAAGCTTACTTATAAAAAAAAATCATAAGGAATCAATATTTCATAAATTAAACCATAGCCAATATAAAAAAGATCTCATCAACCATGTAAGCACTATTGCACATCACCACAACATCAAAATGAACATATCTAATCTTCAATAGTTCAAGGGGGTCCCACCTACTAGTATTATTTAGCTTTTATAATAATAGTCTTTAGAAACACTTTGCGGGCAAAACTTCGTTGACAATTTTAATCGTAAAAAAACTGACGACTCCACAAGAAAATTTGTTTCCAATAGATTTAGAACTCAGAACTCATGGTTTCACAGACCAAGAACAGTGATTTTAGAAGACATAACCAGAATAATTATGCAATAGTGGGAGGTGAGTGGATTTAATGGAAAGATGACCAGAAATTTGGGAATAATTGATGAAAAGTGTTAAGTATGGGGGGTTTTCACCACTGTATGCATAATCATTCAACTGGAATATTCTCTTAACTTTCAAGGAGGAAAACTTATAGACTTGCTCTCAAGATCTCAATGGATGAAGAAATGGCAAGAAGAAGCGGGAAACAACCAATTCCTTATAAGACAACAGTGGAAATATGTAACAATTTCAAGGGCCCTTCAGAAGAGACATCATAACAACTGTGTAAGCTTGATGGTCATTGGTTGAAAATGCTTTGTAGGAGTGTCACTATGGTAGAATTAATCCAACATCCTATTTGACTGAATTAACCAAAAAAAATAGGAAACAAAATCATGACGAAAGTAAATTTGCAGAAACAAAAAGAATAGCAATGAACACATAAATGAACACAACAAATAAAGAAAAATTGACTTAGAAGGCATAAATAAAAGTACTGTAAGCATAGAAAAGAAGCACAAAAATTGAAATAGAGCTAGGCTACTAGTATACAGAAAAACAATCAGCAATAGAACTTTTCACGCTGGCCCCTCGCAATACTTCAAGCGAGGACTATCAGTGTTTTAGGTGAACAATTGTCTCTGTAATTCCCCTAGAATGTATGAATTAGTGTCCAAGACAAAATTGATTTGGAAAGGACCCAACACTTGAAATTATGATATAATTATCAGCCCTTTGATGCATATGATTAAATCATCAAGATAAGCATGGAGACTGACCAGTTCATTGAAAGTTGTGTGTATAGGCATTTTAAAGGCGGTACTTTCATAAAGTAAACCATAAGGCAGCGATTTGTAAGGCATAGTATCACAATTAGTAATAAAAGTGGTTTTGTGAACATTTGCCCCTTTTACTTTGATTCTCTTGTAACCAAACAGATTGTCAAGTAAGGGCCTTAACTATGACTCTACAACCTGTTGCAAAAATATTCCCATATTGAGAGGAGGGAAGGGATTTCTCATAATTTCTTGCCTGAAAGTTCGAAGACTAATATAGGTTCTAATATTATCAGTGGTTCTTGAGGATGGTTCCCAATTTGAAACCCACTCAGTGTGGACTGAAAAACACATTCTAGCCCTTAAGAAATCTCTCAACTCCCTTCGAAAGGGTGCTTCCAGTGCAGAGTTAACAAGTTCTTGTTTTTCCCCAGATAGTTTCATAATATGTTGAACAAGAGTAGCATCAGAACCACAAATATCCTCACAAGACGAAGAAAAAACCTTTTGATATTCATCGAGTAGCCTAGTGGACCCCATCTCTTCTTTATCAGAACATTGGACATTTATTTTAACATTTGTTGAAGATTCAGGTGTCTTAATGTCTAGGAGGATGGTTTCAACCACCTTCTTTTGTAGCTCCTCTTATTTTTGTTTTTCTTTATTACCTACAACACTCAATGAAAATTAACTCTCAAGAGGAATCAAGCCCTCAGGAATCTCATTATTTTCTATGGATATAATCTCCTCAGGATTAAGAGATTCATTTTGAATGATAGCACAAATACTCTCTTCGTTAGGGATGGCCTTCCAAGATCCATCCTTTTTAGGAATGTATGGACGATGTAGAGATTGAAAAGCACAATCAGGATTATGAGGCAAGAGTTTTTTATTAGAAGAGGCTGCAAAGATATCTAACAGATTATCCATTGAATTCATCTCCTTCTTAACATGAGTGATGTTGAAAGATAGAAGAATCACGACAAGTGCCCAAATAGTTTGGGAGTATCATTCCATCAGCTTGTTTCTAGGGGAGCATGTCTTACTATCAAGTTCACAACAAGCTCATAATTTTTGAAAACTGTAAGGTGACCACAACCAAGATTAAGGGCGTTCTCAATGCCTAATAATAAAGCTTCAAATTCAATGACATTGTTTGTACAAGCAAACTCCAACCTGTATGACAGATTATGGATTTTTTCTGCAGGGGAAACCAAGATAATACCAGTCCCGTTACCTTCATTAGAGTGTGAACCATCAAAGTGAATATGCCATAAATCATCATCTAAATTAGTTCTTTCCAAAGGAATATTATCCTCTTCAGCAAAGATGGAATATACTCCTAGATATTCTTCAATGTAGTTTACGCTAGATTACGGAAAACTCTCTATGTAGGGTGAACTTCCCTCTCTAAGGACTATAATATTCTTACCATTCCAAGGAATGGATAAATGTGCCCTGTCGAGTGAGAGATATCCACCTCTTAAGGCTTTTCAATCTTTCCCCAAGATAATTGAGTAATTTCTTATAGGCATATCAATCACCTGAATGCCGAGGGTTGTCCTTATCTCAGGATGAGCGCATAAAACCAAGGTCACATCCTTAATCTCACCTATGGTTGTTTGTTGTAGACTATTATAGGAGAGCATGCTTCTGGAATTTTCATTTGTACAAGACAAGCCTCTCTCTTCCATAATAATCTTCGACATCACACTTGGGCATGAACCACCATCGATGAGGCAACAATGGGCAATATTATCCATGATATTTATAGAAATATAAAAAAGGGGGATTTTTTTACAGAGTATCTAAAGTTATGTACACCTACTTTATGTACAGAAGAATCCTCTTCGTCTACCTCTTCGAAAAGATTGGCTACAATGGAAGCTTTTCCTTCCATGAATTGTTTCAGATGCATCTGTTGTTCAGGGACAACAACCATGTCTAGGAGGATTGCATCTTCTTTGATGTTGGCCAATTGATTCAAGATATTGTATTTGGAAGAGGGAAGAGGGGGAGTGATTTTTTGTCTCTCGGGAATTTTAGGAACCTGAGGCGTAGTAGCGGTTGAGGACGAGCTCGGGCTAGAAGAACTGCGAGGAGGGTCAAATTTACCCTTGGGAGCATACGCTTTGTTCCTAGTATTAATAATCATGACATCCTCTGAATCCACAAAATCTAGGACAATGATAGTAGATTCTGGTCTCTTACCAAAGATCTTATCTCTAACACTCTTATTTACCTCACATATGGTTTCTTCATGGTGCTCCTCGCAAAATTTACACCAACTCCGAGGTAGGATAGCTTTAGGCTGAAAATTGTTTTCAACCAGATTTCTAAAAGGGGGTGAAGAAGAGGATGAAGCTCCAGGGGTGAGAGGGGAAACAATACCCTTCTTCTCAAATGTTATCATACGATTGTTCATATCTTGTATTAGCTGTAAGAGAGAGGACATGTATGTCTATCTAACTGATTCTCCCTGGGGAAGACCAGTTCTTTCAAGTTGTTCTTCATACTCTAAGCAAGTATGGAGAGCGGAACCAATATTATCAATGAATTTTTACTCAAGCCTATGATGGTAGGGAGAAGGCAATGCATTGTAGTAATGCATGAAAGCGGCTTGGTTCTGAGGGCAGATAAGTTCAGGGATTTGATTGTACAACTTGGTGAAATGCAAGTTGAAAGACTTGATGGTCTCACTATATTTATAAGTGACATTATTGTATTCCCTTAACTTCTCGGTAGGGCTTTTGGATTTCCCATAAGTGGATTGGAACCAATAGATTAACTCCTCCCAAGTAGACGGGATCTTAGGAGGAAGGTCAAAGAAATCAGCTACAGCCTTTCCTTCCAAGGAATTGATGAACAAGAGCATGCAAGTGTCATTGTCGTTAGCCCCTATGTTATGACAAGCATTATAAAATGCCACCAGGTGTTCATTTGTGCTGACAATGTTGTTTCCTGAAAACTTAGCCAAGTGCTCTTTAAACTTCGGAAGTGGGCAAGTAGCAGGTGATAAGTTAAGAGGAGAGGACACATGACACAGTGTGGTTGTGGAATCTTCTTCAAACTAAAAAATTTCCATACTTTTTGATGACTTTGGTGGGGTTTGTGGTAGATTGGATATGGATATGGTGGATATATAAGCTACCAATCACTAATGACGATGAATATTGAGAAGATGAAGCACTTCCCGTGCCACCAAAGCCTCCACTAGATGCCATCTTGTGGGTGATAGGTGAGGGAAAGAAAGATGAGTTGGATAAATCAGATAAGGTCCTCCTTAGAGCACTTTGTTGGACAAATAACACAACATTTATTCTTCCTATTTCAGCAATAGGATTGCTTTCAAGTGACAAGCATCTTCTTCTTCTAGAAGCACAAGAATCTAAGGACATGAAAGAAAGGCCAAAACTGAAGAAACAAAAGGTTTCTGTTGATTTCTAGGATGTCTACGTCTAGCTTCCAATTGTTCTTGAACACTAATATATCGTTCAATTGTTGCCCAAGAACGGTTAGGCTCAGCATGGGTCCTGGAAGTGTCTAAAATAGTATGAAACAAGTTCAAAGCAATGATGGTCTGGTCTTGGAGATTGGGCTCAAGATTGGGCTTCCTTGCAACAAGAATAGTCATTAAAAAAAAAATAGTCAAAGAATCAATATTAGAAAAATAAATATGTATCGATGGGAATCGAGTATAAAAATTATCCGGAGAGATATCAAGGATCTCCCCAGTATGGTCGCCAAATAAATGTTGAGGAAAAGATATGAAATGATCTTACTCAAACATTTTCAGATTCTGTTTGGCTAAAGAAAAATAGACAAGAATATCACCCTATGTTTATAGCCAACAAAAATAACATCCTAACTCACAAGTATTAATTACAAGTGCTTAGGCTAGTCTTTTATCAATAAAAAGCTTGCTGGAAATTCATTTTTTATGTAATTTTCTGAACATATCAGTTGCTGAAATAAATGTAAAGATAGAAGAAAAGTCACCAAGATGATAATCAAGACAGATGAGACATAAATCAATCCTTTATTTCATTCAAATTCACCAAAGAGTCACTTTATTTACAAAATATCATGCAAAACTTTTGTACCAAAGTCAAACTTAGACATCCCCGATGGAACATACAAAAGGACCTCTGACAAAAAACTAAAACTAAACTTTAAAAGCTGGATCATCTTGCCACATATTGTTTCCCACTCGAGTATGCACAATAGCCTTTGTCAGTCATGAAAACCATTTCACAAACAGACAAGTCTACACAAACTATCAAAGATAGATCAACACCTCTGAAAAACAAGTGTCTGAATGATGTGATTCAACGTTGAATATTGATGTCTACAATAAGACCTTGCTATCATAAAAGAGAATTAGGCTTGTGATGAATAAATGAATGAATGAAAACTAAACTATCTCAACATAAACTCAAAGAGAAAACCTTAGTATGCTTCAACTTTTATCCTCCTCTTGTTCCTCCCTTTCCTTTTGCTTTTAAAAAATTAGAATTGGTTGAAGTAGTTGAACCAACTCATTAGTTAAGTTAATTAAAAGACTCAACTAACTTTAGTTAGGGGGGAGAGTAATAATTATAATAAGGGTCATAAATAAATAATAACTAGTAGGTGGGACCCCTTGTGACTCCCTTTAGTTCATAACAATCATACCAATCATAACATAACCATTAGTTAAGCAAAACACACATCCCTGTGTCTCCCATCAACATATTCACTTTTGGCAATTTTAGCTTATGAAATTTGAAATTATTTCAAAAAGAATACTCATATATCCAAAATAAAATGTGTTGTTCAAAGATCCCTGAACTCAACTGTCATAAAATAAAAGATACAATAAAAACTCAAGATCCATATTTCCTAGTCTACGATGCAACCCTTCCTTGATTGTTGTTGTCACCTCTTGATTTTCCTAAAATTGCCTTTGGCTGTGCAGAGTCTTTAGGCCTAATCGCATTGATCACATGGGAACAATCATCCCTCAAATGCATCCGGGAAGACATAGATTTGTTGGAGCCATTGGAGGGTGAGAAAGGAGCAATAGTGGATTTTCCTTTGCCTCAGTTTTCAATCTCTTGCTAGCATGGGAGGATTCCACTAGCGAGTGGTCAGGGGAATCTTGGAAAATGGGGTTAGTAGGAGGAGGAGCAGGCAAGGACAAGTTGGGCCAGCCACGATGTTGGGAGATTGTCGGGTGGAGAATCTCCTGCCATCCATCATTTTCAGGAACCTCAGGTTGTAATGCGACATGAGGAGGTACAGGGATACCGGGGGCTTGTGGGGCTTGAAAAGGACGCCTTTCATGCCTACGTTGAACTATTCCCTACCCAATCCAATTGAAGAATCCGACATGAAACAATTGGCCAAGATCTTGTGAATCAACGTCAAAATATATGGAGAACCTGAGCCTTCTTGGGCCTCAGTTCCAATTACCTCTACCTCTGTTTCCTCGGCCATCGCTACCTTGACTAAAAAAACTCATCCTGCATGCGTGGTTTATTAGAAAATAGTCTTTCAAATAACCATACATGACAAATCTTAAAAATATGAAATAGATTTGGCTCATCAATGTATCATACTCATGCAATCCAATCCATACAATTTGTTTTATTGTTAATCAATGAGCAGGGGGTGAAAAGGGTCCTGGGATATGCGAGGGGTTTGTATTGAGTGAAACATGATGCAATGAGGGAGAAAAGAACATGGTTACTACTTAATGAAAACAACAATCAACTGCAAAGCAAACTAATAAAACATCATTGTAATCCATGCAAGACACTCCCACTTTCAACTGCTTTAACACCGAAATTATCTTGACTGTAACCAATCTCAGAACAGGGAGTGAAAAAATGAATATGGGAAGGTGATGGGATTTGTAATTAGCAGAAAATGAAATCATGGAAGGGAAGAAAGACGATTATTGCTCATGAAATTAATTAAGTGATCCATAAAACATTCTGCGAAAAGAGATGCATCGACCATCAATCATTTTGACCAAATAATTTTTTTTGTGCATTTAACTAGTTCATTGTTCATAATAAAATATCGAACATAGTGCTAGCAAAAGACAATATGCATTCCACATAATTTGTAAGGGTTTTGTTCCTTCCATTTACATACTTTTCATTTTATAACAATTTTCGAACAATAACCATTCCCATTCTGTAAACTATCAAGATCGACCACGGCCCATACATTACTTCAATCAACAAATATACTCAAAGTCGTGTTTCGAAAATTAACAATGAAGTCACACTATCACTGCAATCAGACTTGTCATTTAAATGCAATGATATTCGTTAACATATATGGGGGCAGTAAACCCAATAATCAAGATCAAATTGCAACACCCGAATTGACATTTAGATAGACAAACAACAACAATCACTCCAACACAAGCTATGCATTGAATAATTCAATCATACAAGTGTAACTCTGTCACTGTGCAAGCCCAATTCAATGTGACTTTAAAAAGTTGGGCCATCCATCCAACACGACGGGGTATCAACAATATGCCTATCTCAACAAATGATCGAGTTTCAACAAAACATGCTTAAAAATGTTGTGGGTATCCCTGAGTGTGAGAACCCAAGCTATCCATACCATACACAGTGCATAATCACCAAAACACTGCGATGTGATATCTCCATTTAAAAAAATAAAACACACAATCGTGGTGATAACTCAATCCATCATGCTAAGTCATCAATAACATAGTATTACTTCGATTTAGTCCAACTTTAATCAACTATGTTGTGCAAAATCAGGCTTATACAATCGAACAACCATAAGGATACAATGGATATAGTTTCTACAGTCATCTGGTTCAATATTCATTCGACCCCAAAAGAAAACCACAGTTACCATGACCATTATTTCATTGTGCAAAACACCATACACACAACGCGACATGCATTAGCAACGTCCAGCATGTGTAACCAATGCCAGCTCAAAATCCAAACAATCCTTAGTGCAAAAATACCAGTGACTGTGTACCAACCAACCAATTTCTCACTGGTAAAATTAATTGACCTAACAAGCTGTGACAACAACGCATACCCACTCATCAATTTGAATTGGGGCAGAGGCCCTCTTCATTAAACACTACCGAGTTATTAACATAAGGAGGGTGATTGTGTACTTTGAAAGTGAAATTGGTAATGTATATTTTACCACTGCTATAAAAGAGTCAGTGACTATATACCAACCAACACGATTGTCAAACGACCAACTAGGTGAGCCTGTGCTCAAATTAGTCGACAATTATAAAACCATCCAAAAATAACCAAGTCATAAACCCAACAGGCCAGGTTGGTATTCTCTATCAATATTTAGACTGGAGGGATGAGGTTTGTTCCGTAGCCAACACAGAGAGAGCAGAGCCACCCCTTGTAATGGTGAAAACTCTGAGGCCAATGGTGCATACATAGAAAGAACCACGTCTCATTCGTGGATAAGTACAAATCCTTGACAATGGGCCATAACCGAAGGTGGGCTCTAATATGGCCTGGCAATGTTATTTAATGCATGTAGGGTATAACCCTCTTTCTCTTAGCTCAAACAACCACAACACAGAGGTGAAGACAGGGTCAAGTAAGAATAGGAAAACCCATTTTGTGACCCTTAGTGGTGAAATCAGCCAATGCCCAAATGAACAAAACACAGTGACGTGGGATGCCTTCAACCATTAGACCCATAAGAGCCAAATACTGGATTTAGTGACAAATCTGTGAAGATAGCCATCCACTCAAGAAAAAACAAAAACCCTCCAACTAAACCAGTAAGGATAACAAAGAGCTACCACCCAGGAAGACCAATAACTTCTACGAATTCAAAATTATTACAGGAAGAACCATCCACTCTTCATTCCAAGAACACAATTTCACACAGTTGCAACACTTAGGAAAACACAAACCAATACACCTAAGCCAATAATCATTTCATAACTAGAGCAGAGTCACGAATGGCCAAAAAAAGAACATACCTGTAATCGAATTCCTTAAAATGTGAGCTGGCCGAGTGGTTCGTCTCTGCTAAGAATTTAGAGCATAACCACAGCAACAAGATCGAACAATAGCTCGACTAGGGTGGCGGCTAATAGGAGGAGTAAAGGTAACATGCAGTAAATTCACATCGCCTCCACCCACAATGCATTAATTCATTAGTACATTCCAACAAGTTCTTCATTAACACCATCAATCAACCCATGTATCGAGACCATCACCAATAGCGTGACCATATCACCTTTCTAACTTATGACATAACATAATTCGACCAAGTTCCATATAATTCAACAATTCGCATAACCATTAGCACTATTACCTTGCCAAATGCACCACCAACATTTCATACCATATGCATATTAACCATATAACTCAATCAAAATTGCATATTCATTTACTTGCTAGCTAGGATTTAACAATAATCGTTAAGTCTTTCATGCATGTAGTATAGTTTATAGAATAGATTTAAATTATTCCCCTATGCAATTGTTTCTCATTTCCTTCCAATTGTTCGCATGTAGTATTGCAGAACTAGATCCCTTTTCTTTGCATTTGTTATAGTATTTTTTCCTTTCTCAAAACTGTCGTTCATGTAATTTCACTAACATGTTTGTTGTGCAGGTGCAATAAGAACAGATAGCGATGATATTAATGAATATCATATATTGTAGTAACATAAGGAATCAATATTTCATAAACTTAAACCATAGCCAATAACAAAAGATCTCATCAACCATGTAAGCCCTGTCGCATATCACCACAACATCAAAATGAAGAGATCTGATCTTCAATAGTTCAAGGGGGTCCCACCTACTAGTACTATTTATCTTTTATAATAATAGGATTTAGCAACACTTTGCAGGAAAAAATTCGTTGACAATTTTAATCGTTGACACTAACCAATAAGGATAATACTAATATAACAATAGAAATGTAATAAATCAATATCTAGGGATTGATGTGCCCCTTCCTTCAAACAAGTCTTCCCCTCAACACTTGATTAGCTATGGATGTTTATGCATGAAGAACTCATCTTTCCATGCTGTATCTTCTACCAGTAGGTTCTTCTACTTGATGTGGTACTCAGTAATTGCTTAAGTTCATAGTTGCTTGATCCTTGTTTCAAGGATTATTTTCGATTCCGGTATGATTTTCAGTCTTCATTAACTTCTGGTAGAATAGTCTGAAATGATATCTTGTTGTTTATTTCCTTATTTAAGGAAGAAGAATGGAAGATTGGATCTACACATGAAGATGGAGGTAACTCCAATTTGTAATCGATACTTTCAATCCTATGAAATACTTTATATGGACCATAGTACTTGGGCGCTAATTAATTTCCCTTCTTTTGTTTCTTGAGGGATATTTGTTTGTATGGTTATAGCCTCATAAATACCCAATCTCCCACTTCAAATTCCCTTTCACTAATATGTCAATCTACTTATTGTTTCATCATATTTTGTGTAATAGATAATCTATCTTTCAATAATTGGAGAACCTCTTGTTGGTGATCTATGTGGTTTGCCACTACTTGAACCTTCACTTTCCCTCTCAAGTGTGAGGTGATGGATGGAGGATGGTAGCCATAAAGTCCCATAACGGGGACATTTTTTATGAAGTACGTAAGGATGTGTTGTAATACCATTATTCCAAGGGAAACCCCTTGACCCATTGTGTCTGTTTATTATATGCAAAGAAATGAAGATATCCTTCTAGACATGATCTAAAATCAGGCGAGTACTTACTCTACACAAGTTTTCAATCAAGAATTGTTTTATGACAAATTATTTGCATAAGGATTAAAGGGAATATGAGTCCATTATTAACCATGATTTTAAATAATAATACATAACACACATGAAATCAAAATGCAATAAGCATATGAAAAGACAAGAGAGAGACAACCGATGTTGCTAATGGAGTTCACCCCTCCTAGTCTATGTCTTCGGACCTGATTCAATTGGAATATAGATCACTTTCATTCCTTCTTCAAAAGGTGTTGGGACCTTTTCATAAGTGATTACATAAGATATTCCTTCTCCTTCAATGAGGATTCAAGAAGACTACTCACACTAATAACTCTCCATACATCAATAAGGATACTTTCTTACATTAATAAGTCTCTCAATGCTTAGGAGTAGTAGCACTATGGCTCTCTAACTCCACTCATTAATTCTCCATTACTCTCCTCCTCCTTTGAATATGGCTCACATAGGGAATTTTATATTTTTTCCTCACTAACTCTTAAAAAAGAGGATTAATTCCTAGATCCACAATAATAAGATCTAATTACAAAAGAGGGAAAACAAAATCCATGAATGTAGGATTCCAAACTATATCAGGCTCAAAATGGGAAAAGTCTCAAAACCACCCAAAGACTCTTCAACCAATCTCTTGATTATCTCAACCTATAATTGAAAATAATGGCAAATTGGTGTGAGGTGGTTTCTCACATAAAAACCAATTTCCAAAATTATAATTTAATGATAAATATGTGAGTCTAATTTCTCTCACAAGTATTAATCATTCTACACCAAAAGTGAATAATAATGTATGAGTTTTTCCAAAAGCTCATAAATCATAATTAAATGCATGAGAATCTCATAGAAGCATAAAAGAAATGCATGAGACCTTTTTTCTCACAAAGCATTAATAACATGCATGAGAAAATAAAACTCATAAATGCATAAGTTCACCCTTTTCACCACTTTGTCTCCAACTTCAAATCAACCTAGTGAACAAAGTAAAGTTCCTTCCATGTGTGTATATCCCCCCGGGATCACACCTCCCCACCAAAGAATCTTTTGGTCTCAAAAAGTATCTATATGCAAATGTCTTCAAAAGGCACATTCCTTCAAGACTCCTTCACCCCGTACTTTAGAATCAAAATGAAAATCCAACACCTGCAACTACAGCAAAGAAAATGTATGGAAAAAAGGCACACCCCTCTATCCTTCGCCTCTGTTCTTCGAAGTTGAAATTTTGAAGTCCAAATATGCATAAATTTGCAACCTATAACTAGTGATACTTGTATTACAATCTTTGGAGTGTCTTACTTGCCAAGAGTTTATAATCATACTCATTGGTCAAGTTTACAATGAATGCCAAAATAGGCCTAGGCAAATTGCCTCATTCAAATAATGATTACAATGAAGACAATCAAGGCATTAGGCATAAACAAAAATGCCTCTCACTCTCTTTGACTCTTAAGGAGTGGCTAAAATCTATTTTTACAATGCTTCATAATCACATTTACATCAAATTACAGGGCCTTTACATGATAGTTACATCAAGGTACATGCCAATTTTTCATGCCAAACATGTGCATCGAATATTTTCATGGGTCTATGGTTCAAAAATATTTGGCATGGTAACCTATCAAAGCTTGGGATTGAAATCCATGCATATAAAAATGAATTAAAGCATTTACAATGGCTTACCATAGTTTTGCAAAAGAACTTTTCCAAAGTTTTTGGTCTTCTCTTCCAAGCTTTGGTCCTCGGGCTATGTTGGGTATGTGTTATATTCTTTGCACAAGTAGTAGTATCTACATTGCACTGAGCACGTAGGAATGTTTGAGGGGGGGATGCAAGGGTTTGGGGTCAGCGCCCTTGAGGAATTTTTTTTGCCTTGGGAAATGTGTCGCATTTTTGGGCAGTTTTTCAGCACATGGTTTTTTGTCAATGGTTTTCTATTTCCAGTTAAGGAATTAGGGTTGTTGACTAATCCAAGTCATTGGGTTAGGGTTTTGGATGTCGTTGGCTCCTATATGTATATTGTAATGTAAATGATGTATCACTATGAATGAATATAGAATATGCTAGTTTTCCCAGTTTGGGTTTCCAGGGAAAAATCTTAGTGTAATGTTTGTATTTTTCATTGTATCTTTTCTGTTCTTTTACTGAAAATCTATTTGCAGTAAATATCGTACAAGGTTAAAATCTACATTTTGTATCAAATCTTTGTTGGCTTCAGGGGGACGCCTTTGTGGTCAAGGGTTTGGCTCGAGACTGTGATAAGCCTTGTTACAGTGGGAGATCTGTGGTATTGATTTTTTAGGTGAAAAGAAATGGAAATAAATTCGAAGATGGAGATCGAGAAGTTTGATGGGCAAATTTTTGAGATGTGGAAGCTCAAGATGGAAGATTTGTTGGTGTACACAAATCAGTGGATCGCAGTAGATCCAGGTACTGCACCTATAGGAACTTCGACAGATGACTTGAAAAAGTTGGATCGGAAGGAAAAGAGCACAATACGACTGTGTATCTTAGATTTAGTATTACTGAATGTGTCAGAGGAATCTACAACCAAGGATTTATGGGATAAGTTGGGAACGTTGTATCAGTCTAAGTCCCTAGTAAATAAATTATTCCTGAGAAAGAAGTTGTATAACTTAACAATGAGATATGGAGACTCGGTGGTAGATCATTTGAACGCCTTCAATACTGTGGTAAGTCGGTTAGTATCTATTGAGATTAAAATTTTAGATGAAGATAAATGTATCAGTTTATTGTGTTCTTTACCAGAATCGTGGGATAGTCTAGTTGTGGCCATAGGTAGTAATACAACTACCTTCAAGCTTGATGAAGTGGTCTCATCCTTGTTGTGGGAGGAGATGAGACAAAAGAATATAGAAGGACAGAGCACAGACGCATTATTTGCAAGAGGATGTTCCCAGGAAAGAAATAGATCTAAGTTCTCAAGTGGGAGATCTAAGTCTAAGGGTAGATCTAAATCTCCCAGAAATTTTGTAAAGGTATGTTGGAGATGTGGAAAATAAGGGCACTACAATAAGCAGTGTAGATCCAAAGTTGAGAAAAAGAAGGGATTTGAAGAATCTTCTTCTACATAATAAAAGACCTCCAAGGAAAAAGGAGGGGATGTGTACTTGGCTTCTTCAATAACACATGCAGATCATGAGGAATGGTTAGTTGACTTAGGTCCATCCTTTCATATGACTCCCCATAGGGAGTGGTTCTATGAATATGAAAGGTATGATGGAGGTAATGTTTTCCTAGGTGATGACTCGACAACCAAAATCGTAGGTTGAGGAAAATTCAAGTTGAGGCTCATATATGGAAGGATTAAAACACTGGTTGGTGTTCTGCACATCCCAGTTTTGGCCAGAAATTTGATTTATGTAAGAAAAATAGATGATACAGGGGTAAAAGTAATATTTGAAAATGAAACCTATAGGATGGTTTGAGGAACAATGGTGGTGTTGAAGGGAGTTTGGTTTGAAACTCTGTATAAGCTACAAGGAAGCACTATTAGTGATGGGTGTAATAGTACCATTATTCCTGATATTGGAGTTGAAGAAGAAATAACTCTTATAGTCTCTGGAGAAAAGGTTATGTTGTGGCATCAAAGACTGGGGCATATTGGAGAGAAGGGTATTCGACTACTACATGATAAAGGTATGGTTGAAGGTATGTCTAACTGCTCTCTGGATTTTGATTTCTGTGAACATTGTGTATATCTGAATCATAATGGAGTAAGCTTCCTTTCTGGTGCAACGAGGGCAGAATGAATTTTACAGCTAGTTCACAGTGATGTTTTTGGATCTGTATCGGTCCCATCATTGGAAAAATTTGTGTACTATGTCTCATTTATAGATGAATTCTCGAGGAATACTTGGATATATTTCCTTTGGAAGAAATATGAATTCTTTGACATGTTTAAAGAATTTAAGGCTCTTGTTGAGAATCAAACACTGAAAAGAATTAAGGTGTTGAGGATAGATAATGGCAGATATTTATGCAGGAATGAATTTGAAGAATTCTATAAGAAGTGCAGTATAGAAAGGAAGAAGACTACTCCATATACACCTCAGCAGAATGGACTTGCATAAAGGATGAACAGGATGCTAATGGAAAAATCAAGGTGCATGCTCAGTGGTGTTGGGTTAGGACAAGAATTATGGGTAGAGGCAGTGGTTACTACATGTTACCTGGTCAACAGATCACCCTCATCAACGTTGGATGAAAAGACTCCACAAGAGGTATGGACTAGTAAGAAACCTTCTCTCACACATCTCAAGGTATTTGGATGTGATGCATATGTTCATGTTCCAAAGGAAAACATGAGTAAGCTAGATAAGAAGGCTTAAAAGTGTATCTTTATTGGATATAAAGATGGTCTCAAAGGTTATAATCTCTGGAACCCAGAAACTAAGAAGGTAGTGTATAGCCGATATGTCGTATTTAGATAAATGAAGGATGTTGTTAAATAGGAAATCCTACCAAGTAAGAAAGAACCAAAGAAAATAGAGTTTGATTTAAAGGATGATGAGTTAGATTCTATAGAAGAAAATGAATAAGAAGAAGAAGATCCTCATACTCTAGTATTGAGGAGATCGGTTCGAGAAAGAAGGCTATCGGAAAGGTATTCTCCATCTGATTTTTCATTCAAATTTTTCTTTGTCTATTATTGATGATGATCTTAGAAATGTCAAGGAGGCAGTGGATTCAGAGGCTGGAAATCTTTGAAAAAAGGCCATGGACGAAGAAATGGCATCTTTCGATAAGAATGAGGCTTGGGATCTAGTGGTGTTTTCGACTGGAAGGAATCCCATTGGAAGCAAATGGGTATTTAAAAAGAAGCTGAATGCAGAAGGAAAACTAGAGAAATACAAAGCTCGGTTAGTAGCAAAGGTTTATTCCCAGGTTGAGGGAATTGATTTTGGTGAGATTGTTTCTCCTGTTTCCAGGTTAACTTCTATAAAATTTATGTTATCTATTGTTGTTGCATTTTATTTTGAAATAGAATAGATGGATGTGAAGACAACATTTCTACATGGGGATCTGGAAGAAGAAATCTATATGAAGAAACCAGAAGGTTATGTTGTGAAGGGAAAAAAGGAGTTGTTATGCAAGCTGAAAAAATCCATGTGAGGTTTAAAACAATCACCAAGGCCTACTCTAGCCTATCGTAGCTTACTCTAGCCTAGCTTAGTCAAGCCTAGCTCAACATATCCTAGCTTAGCCTAACCTACTCTAGCTTAGCCTACTTTATCCTAGCCTATCTTATTTTAGCTTAGCCTAGCCTAATCTAACCTAGCCTACTCTAGCCTACCTATTCTACCTTAGCCTCCCCTAGCCTAGCCTAATCTAGTCTAGCCTAGCCTAGTGTAGTCTAGCCTAGCTTGGCTTAGATTAGCCTTTCCTAGCTTAGCCTAGCCTAGCCTAGCCTAGTCTTTTCTACTCTAGCCTAGCCTACTCTATCCTATCCTACTCTATCCTAGCCTATCCTATCCTACTCTAGTCTACCCTATCATATCCTACTCTAGCTTTACCTACCCGATCCTAGCTTATCCTACTCTAGAATGCCCTAGCCTACTCTTTCCTATGTTAGCTTATTATAGCCTAACTTACTATAGCCTAACCTAACATAGCCTACTCTATCCTAGCATACTCTATCTACACTAGCCTAGCCTAGCCTATTTTAGCCTAGAGTAACCTTGCCTACTTTAACATAGCCTACTCTATCCTAGCTTACCCTAGCCTAGCCTAACATACTCTGGCCTAGCCTAACCTGGCCTAACATACTCTGGCATAGGCTAGCCTAGCCTAGCCTACCATACTTAATCCTAGGCTAGCCTCGACCTAGCTAACCTGACCTAGCCTGCCTTGCCTAGCCTAACCTAGTCTTACCTACCCTACCCTACTCTAGCCTCGCCTAGCCTAGCTTAGCCTCCTCTAGCCTACCCTAGCTTATCCTTCATTAGCCTAGCCTCACTTGGCCTAAACTACCCTAGGCTACTCTACCTCAACCAGCCTACTCTAGCCTAGCCTAATCTACTTCAACCTACCCTAGACTACTCTAGCCTAGCCTAATCTACTCTATCCTATCCTAGCTTACTCTAGCCTAACCTAACCTAATCTACTCTAGCCTAGCCTAGCCTATTTTAACCGAGCTTACTCTACCCTAGCCTAGCCTAGCCTAGACTAGCCTACTCTAGTCTAGTCTAGCCTAGCCTAGTCTAGCGTAGCCTATCCTATCCTAGCCTACTCTAGTCTAGCCTAGCCTAGCCTACTCTAGCCTACTCTAGCCTAGCCTAGCCTAGTCTAGTTAACCTAGCCTAGGTTGGACTAGCCTATTGTAGCCTAGCCTATCCTAGCCTAACCTAGACTAGCCTTGCTTCGACTAGCCTACTCTAGCCTAGGCTAGCATAACCTAGCCTAGCCTAGCATAACCTATCCTAGCCTAACCTAGCCTACTCTAGCCTAGTCTAGCCTAACCTAGCCTAGCCTACTCTGGCCTAGCCTAGCCTACTTTATCCTAGCCTAGTCTATTCTACTATATCCTAGCCTACTATAGCCTAGCCTACTCTAGCCTAGACTAGCCTATTCTACTCTAGCCTAGCCTATTTGATCCTACGCTAGCCTTCCTTACCCTAACCTAACTTATTCTACTCTAGCCTACCCTAGCCTACTCTTGCCTGTACTAGCTTACTATAGCCTAACCTGAATATCCTACTCTAGCCTAGATTACTCTATCTACACTAGCCTAGCCTACTTTAGCCTAGACTAACCTTTCCTACTCTAGCCTAGCTTAGCCCTAACCTAGCCTAGCATAGTCTAGCCTAGGCTAGCCTAGACCTACCTTGC
>ML823538.1:3870-16610 GCA_009831015.1 Picea engelmannii
AAAAGAGAACTCTCTCAGTTCCTTTTTCGTAAAATAGTCCGATGAGACCGAAAAAGAGATAAATTATCGCTCACTAGACGCTTTCTTCAAATACTTTATCGAGCGTGAAAATAGCAAGGTTGCTCAACTATCTTTTCATATTTAGAGAGTCTGAAAATAGATTAAAGAGGACTCTAGGGGGGTTCCTTTTTCGTATAACCTTGTTGAGCCCGAAAAAGTGATAAAAGTATGCTCGATCGCGTTCTCATGTATTTTCGAGCGTGAGAACGGACAAATACCAAGCTCAAGGTTTTATACAAAAACCATAAAAAACAATCAAAACATGCGATGAAGAAGAAAAACTATGTCTGCATCCCTGTATATGAACATCGAAGTCGTTACGCCTGCAAAAGTTACACTCAAAAGGGCATTAGGGATTAGGTTTTGATAAATAAATAATTATTAAAATTCAATAACATGGTAAAAGTGAATATAAAGGAGTAAAAACCCTTTTTACCATATCATTTCAACTTTACCACTATTTGAGCCCAAAACCCCCTCTTTTACCCTCGAAATTCGACGTCAGATTGCGGGAGTTACGAGCATCCATTCGACAAGCTGTCAGTGATAGTGAGGTAGGCTCTTTGTCCTCTACTCTTTCATGGTTTAATTTTTCATTTTCATTGGTAAAAACTATCATTTTGAGTTTGTTTTAGGGGTTATCATGGCGCTCAACCATTCTCGCAGGTGGGCTACACGGGACCTGCGAGAATGGGTCATTCTCACAGGTGAGACCATAGTAGCCTGCGAGAACCTCACACTGTGCCTAAAGGGCACCTACGTGAACCAAAAAGCATAAAAAAAAATTGAAGTTTTGCTCAATGAAAGAAAACCAAATTGTGAGTAGAGTTATTAATCTTCTTTTTTTGCTTCCTATGCAGGTATTTGGACATCAAAAATGGTTATGGAATGGTGCGAAAGGGAGCATGAAGAAGATAATGCCATTACCGGAAATCATTCGCCCACCATTTCTGCTTTGAGGAACTGTGGTCTTCTGAAGTACTTTCGTATCCTGGGCATGAGGGCCCAAATCAGGTTATTAGAGTACCTTGTGCATATGTGGGACCCCGATCAGCAAGTATTCCATTTAGGGGTCCACACACTGTCCTTGGATATTGAGGATATTTACTTCTTGACTGGACTATCACGGTGTGGGTACCACATGAGCCTGACTGATAGCAGAGGTGGTGGGCTGCCCATGAGTGAGTACTACCGCTTACACTGTGTTCCAGAGGCAGAGAGGAAGAAAGGGAAAGTAGCTATTTGGGGAGTGCGGGATTTGACCCTCCACACTATTTTGTTCACCATTGCTTGGATGGCTGGGAGCTCCACTCCTCACATGGCGCTCCAGAGTTACTTTCAGTATGCCATTAAGTGTACTGAACCTCGGGTTTTTAACTGGGCAAATGCAGTGCTTTGTAGCATGAAAAAGCAGTTGACCAAATGCAGACAAGGCGACCTGAAACAATTCGGGTATGGGTCTTTGTTAGTGTCCTTATTTCTTGAGAGGGTTCCATTACTGAGACTACAGGTTGAGTGGAATTTTTCGGCTCCCACAGATCCAAGAATGATGAGATGGTGTCATCTCATGGCCCGACACGTAGCTGGACCAATTATCAGATATGATGATACCTTCTTCGACTGGCTGTGACCACAGATGCTGATGGTCGACGATTATGCTTATGCCGGGTTGGATTTTCGAGGAGATCCAGACTTAGTCCTGCCCGAGGGTGCTCCGTGGGGGGAACTTGGTAATAAGTACACAATTTTTTCCTTTTTAAATTTTTTTGTGAATTTTATCATATGCAAATGTTTTTTATATGTTCGTCCAAAGACTAAATACAAAATTCATTGTTGATGACACAGATGTTGGACCTTACCGACCTCCTGGTACTTCTCCCATTCAGCAGTGAGGAGAGGTAGTGCCAGTGCCACAATGGAACACTGAGGATTATCAAGCAGTGGAACAAAACCTAAAGGGTTTGACAGTAGATATTCCAGGCATGCCTCTTGGAGAGGTTCCACGACGTTATCAACGTCACACAGTAGGAGTGTCAGATTACATTATCCGACTGCTCCGTAGGGTTGTCCGGGAAGTCGTGTGTTACCGTGAACGTCATCCATGACGTCACTTTGTAGAAGCTATCAGCTTAAGATTTTGAAATTTTGGTCTTCGGACAATTTTTTTTTGTAAAAACTCTTTTGATCGTTATATATACATACGGCTTCTACCAGCTTATCGTGTGTTATGTGAAAATTGATGTGATTGATTTATAAATGACCCAAATGTTTGTCTAATACATAGTTATCCAATGCATTAGTTAATGTATTTAGACATCTAGGAATATGTTGATATTCAATATAATCAAAATATCATTCCAAGAGGCGAATTCAGAAATATACCCGTAACAAAGTAGGACTTCGAATAGTATAAACATTAATTAACTGTAGTACTACAAGATGCGAATCGAGTCGCACAACCAAATGACGGATTCCGAGTGAGATAGCATCAATCAACAATTCGATAACGGTGCTATACTCTACAATATTGTTGGTCGCACGGCCAAGACACACACCTCGTAAGGAGACAAGTTCGTTTGTAGGGGCGTAAATTGTCCATGCAGCGGAAGCAAGGTTTTGAGTACTACGGCTAGCGCCATCAGCGAAGCCAATAAAGGGTAGCGAAGACTCCGACATATGGAAATCAAACAAAATGTCACATAAGGGCAGAGACCAGATAACGACAAAAGCAAGCTATAGTACACACAAGAAGTATGATACAATAAAAATACAAGTACTCGTGCACATATGATTTTATGCATAGTACTTCTTCAAGTACAACCCATTCCTGGGTTCACTCAAAGGGATACCATCATAATGTACTAACTCATATGCCCCTTTTTCCAAAACTCGTCGAACGATATAAGGACCTTGCCACATGGCTTCGAATTTTCCAGCTCCTGGCATATCTCGATCTTGTTCATAGAGGAGAACGAGATCTCCTTCAGAGAAAACACGAGGCTTGACATGTTTGTTGTATTGGGCCTTGACACGTTTTTTCTAAGCTTCTATGACTAGGGTAGCATCGCGTCGAGTTTCGTCTAATTGCATAAGATACAATAGATGTTCTTCCTCAACATAAGTGTTTGGTAGGAGTTTAACAACTAGTTTTAAAGAGGGTATCTCGCATTCAATCGGGAGAATGGCTTCCAAACCATAGACTAACCGGAAAGGTGTAAACCCAATAGCGGACTTGACGGATGTTCGGTAAGCCCACAATGCCGAAAACAACATTGTGTGCCAACTTGTTTTATGAATCCCTATCATTCGTCGAAGCATAGTTATGAGAACTTTGTTAATTGCTTCAACTTGGTCGTTGGCTTGTGGGTAATAGGGCGTTGAGTTATCATGGCGAAGACCCAACTTTTCAGTAAGTTCGGACATCATGAAGTTTCTAAAGTGGCTACCATGATCAGTGGCGATATCTTGGGGAACACCAAAACGAGCTATGATGTGATTAAAAATGAATAATGTTGCGGTCTTTCCAGTGTTGTCAAATGTCGGCATCACCTCGGCCCATTTCGTAAAGTAATCGACGACTACAATAATGTATCCATGCCCCCTGGCTGAGTGAGGGTGACATGTCATGAAATCGATGCCCCATTTCGCAAAGGGACCAACAGAGACCACAGGGTGAAGAGGAGTGGGATGTGAGAGTATCTTGTTATTATAGGTCTAGCAAGCATGGAATTTTTGAACGGTGATTATGCAGACATTAAATAAAGAAGGCTAAAAATACCCTGCTTGTAAGATCTTCTGGGAAGTAGAATACCCAGAAATATGACCACCACATGCTCTAGAATGGAAATCATTCAGAGATTTCTCAGCTTCGTCAAATGTTAGACAACGTCGAAAAACAGAGTCAATCCCCCGACGATAAAGAGTATCCCCAAGGATAATATATTGACGGGCTTGATAGCGTATTCGACATCGGTCAGTACTAGACAAAGTTGGCAGGAAAGTCTGGGTTTGGAGATATATGATGATATCACCATACCAAAGATCATTATTGCTGATGAGGAAAAGGGATTCATCGAGCAATGAATCAGATGGTACATTTTCTGTTTCAGAATAGGGAAAGTCGCATATAAACTCAGCAAACACTAAGGACTTCTTGGACTTGGCGCATTCGAATTCTATGTCAAATTCTTGGAGTATCACAATCCATTTGGAGTATTTTCCCCCTAGAAATTGACGTGTGAGAATGTGTTGCATAGGGTTGCAGTTAGAAATCACTGTAGTCTTGCACGAGAGGATATAGTGTCGGAACCATTGGACGGCTTGGACGGCAGCCAAGGCCAATTTTTCGACATGTAAATACTTGATTTTAGTAGGCGTTAGAATTCGACTCAAGTAGTAGATAACATGTTTGTCGTTAGCATCATCCTCTTGGACGAGAACCATACCAGTGGTGTAATCCGAGGAAGCAAGGTAAAGGAAATAATCACGACTGTAATCCAGGGGAAAGAGAAGCAGAGCACGTGTTAGGGACAATTTCAAAGCTTCGAAAGCATTGTTGGTGATGGTATCCCAGACGAACTCTGAACCCTTTTTTAAGAGCCACGTAAATCCACGAGTTATCTCGGCATAATTTGGGATAAAATGATGAAGAAAGTTTGCTTTCCCTTGTAAACTTTGTAACTGGCGAAGTGTAGAAGGAGGAGGGAGATTAAGGATCGCCTCAACCTTTAAAGGATCCACCCAGATCCCTTGAAGGGAAACGATAAAACCTAGAAGTCGGTCGAATTCCACGCAGAAAATGCACTTATGAGGATTCAAACGTATACGGTAGAACCGACAGCGGATGAAAATGGCTCAGAGGTGGGTTGGATGATTGAATCGGTGCATTGACTGAGCGGGTAAATCGTCCAGATATGGTTGGAAAATGTGATTGATATCATGGAAATCATAAGACATAGCACGTTGAAAAGTGGTGCCAGCGTTCTTGAGACTGAAAGGGAGTTTTCGATAGGCAAAAGTGCCCGAAGGACAAATAAAAGAAGTCTTATGTTGATCCTCGGGAACAATGTTGATTTGATTATACTCGGAGAAACCATCCATCAGAGAGAAGATTTCACTTTCGGCGCAATCGTCGACAATCTGATCGACGAAAGGGGTAGGAAAGTTGTCTTTGGGACAAGCTTTGTTGATATCCCTATAATCAATGCATACATGAATTGTGCCTTTTTTCTTGTCAATCGGGACAAGATTGGAAACCCAGTCTATGAGAGCCACCAGATAAATAAAGTTGGCTTTAAGAAGTTTCTCGACTTCAAGTTTGATAGCAGCCGCTTTACGTGGGTGAACTGGATGAAGGCGTTGCCAGATAGGTTTAGCATTGGGGTGTGTCTTGATCTCATGTATCACAATCTCAGCATCGATACCTAGCATTTCTACGTAGCTCCAGGCGAAGATGTCACGAAATTCTTTGAAAAGGGATGTGTAGGTGACGATTTTGTCAGAAGAACATGAAGCTCCGATATGGACATTTTCGACAATTCCAGGTTTGATAGATATGTCAAGGGGAATAGTGGGTGAGATATTGCTTAATTTCCCTTCAAAAAACACATCGTGTGTGGATGCGGGAATGGTTGAGATGATGACAACAGTCAATGGGGTCGAGATCCCTTGGTAGTTCTCAATGGTATGTTGCTCCAGAAAGAGGATGGAACAATGATGTCCATCATCCCAAGGGGTGTCTTCCATGACAGACATGATCATTTCGTCGGTGGGAAAAATGACACGAAAAGGATCTGGAGATAAATCACCAAGAGAGGGGGTAGAAGGCGTTGTTGATTGAATGGCCTGATAGGTAGATTCAACTGGACTTAACGGCATTTCGTCATCGTAACGAAGATGATCTCTAGGGTCAGGTACTATCTAGGGGTCGTGAGACACAGGAAGTTTGTGAATTGAGGTGGAGATCATGTTGATTGAAGCAACTGACGAGCGTGGAAAATCGGGTGGTGGAATAGGGAATGTACCCATTAACGAAGAGTCTTTTAGAAGGCCTACATCGACGTTCTCATAACCCGGTGGGGTTTGAGCGATGAATGGTACGTTGCCAATATGGGTATCGGAATTAAAGAAGGCTAGTTGGTCGACGGTGACGACCTTTCCTTGATGTGGGAAATGTACCACATGGAAAAGGGTCAACACAACTGCGTGCATGGAATCAATCCAGCTGCGGCCAAGTAGAAGATTATAATCAAGGAGAGCGTCAAAGACTTCCACTTCGACTTGGACCGTTTTTCCTTCTAATGTGATGGGAAACGAAGGAAGGACATCGTAGGGCTTAAAACCAGATCCATTGAAGGCTTTAAGAGTGTTATGGGATTCGTTCAAAGGGGGAGAGCCAATGGCTTTCCAGCAAGCAAGAGACATGACACATGTCGAGGCACCCTCATCGATAATGGTTCGACAAATGTTTTTTTCAAAGACAATCACTTGGATATGGAATGCGAGTTGAGGGGGTAACATTGGAATGTGATCTTCCAAGTCAAAAATTATTAAATTCATATCCGTCGGGTCAATTCCACCGATAGATTTCAACAGTGCCTTCCGTTGTGTGGGACAAGTTTGAAGGACTTCAAGGGCTGAAATCGCAGAAGGTTCTTGGGCCAGATCTTCAACAATGTTGTAGTTCTGGGTAGGACGAGCATGAGGATTGCAAGCCAATTTTCGAACGACACCCTTTGGGGGGGGGTCGAAGAACTGTGTCGAGGCTCAGTCATTTGAGATGAAGAGGACCGTTGGTAGGTGGAGTCACGGGAGAGGGTTGTACCAAGGAAGGAGGTAGATCATCAACCTTCTCTTTAGAGGGAGAATAATCTTTGGCTCGAGTAGTGAGTGCAACGCCGCTCTTCTTTGAATCACCAATACACATAAATACATAGGATGTAGTAGAAGATGAGGGTTGGTCATGTATGACCAACTGATCCTGTTGTTGAGATGGGAAGGGTTGGGACAAAACGGCCGAAGCAGGTGGTTTTGGAGCTCCTTGAAGGAACTTAGTGACCTCAACATGTTGTGGACAATCCTTCATGTAGTGATCATCACCACAGATAAGACAAGGGTATCGAGGTTTGCGCTTATCCCAATCGTCAACAAGTGTAGTTTTGGTTCTCTCTGCTTGAGAAGTATTTTTCTCCTCCTTATTCTTACCCCTTCCCTTTTTGGATTTGTTTTTACTGGCTGGGGTAGATTGAACTGCATTTACCTTAGAAGTATTTCCGGTGGGAGGGGAAGGAGATGAAGCATTTTGAATATTTGAAGAAGCTGGTTTGGGGTTGGTGCTTGAGGCAGAATGTAGTTGGGCCTGGAAAGTGCCAATCATACCGTCAGCTGCATGCGAAGCAGCTGGAGTAGTTGAAGTGGTGGAAGTGGAAGGACGAGGTAAGTCAGGTAGTAAGTCGTAAAGGGTACCCATTTGTAAATAAACGAGGTCAAGGTATTGAGCACGACTTATGGCTTTCTCTTCCGTGACTACTCCACCCATGGAGATGTCACGACCGATGTCATTCACAAATTATTTTGTGAACCACTCTGCCAGCAACTGATCGAGGAGTTCGAGTTTAATGAGACGTCGTCATCGTCGCCACTCATGAATGTGATCGGATATATGAGTGGCCTTGTTGTGTTTGAAAGAACTCAAAATATTGGTCCCCGTTTCATAACGGATTGGTAACTGGTAGTGTGTGAGGAAAGCCACAGCTAGGGTGTTGAAGTCATCGAAGAAACCGCGTGGTAATTCAATATACCTCTTCGTAGTAGAACCTATGAGGGTTCGTTGAAAAAGATGTAAAAAAATAGAGTCATCCATCAACGAGTTGGATGAACACCAGAGGTGAAAAGTCATGACGTGATTATTCGGGTCCTCTCCCACTTTGTCATCGAATTTAGGGATGTCCGATGGTAGCTTGGCTGGTATAGCAGGCCAATGGGGAGAGTGATGAATTGGATCATTTAAAATCCTTGACAAATCCAGAATATCCAAAGTGGCCAAAAAGGGTAACTGTCGATTCACCTGCGAGTACTAGTGGCTTTGGGGAGGAATCCCCCTCGGCAAACCAATAGGACCATAAGCAGTCTACATATAATGTGAAGACCCAGGCAGATTCGGTGGTGTTTGGAGAGGATAGTAGCTCATGGGATTGCACCCTGGAACATGGACGTGAGTTTGAGCATTCGAGCCCCATATGGGATTGAATGTACCTGGATATGGTTGGCCCATACTAGGGGGTATCACAGATGCAGCTGGAAAATGCTACCCCCCAATTGATTGAGGAGGATATTGTATCAACTGATTCCAATACTGGGCCAAGGACGGAGGTATGTTTTTTCCATAAGGTGGGGTCAGTCCTCCTATTGAAGGTGGTGTTCCAATTGGGGTTAGTGTTCCAATTGGGGGTTGTGTTCCAATTGGGATTTTCCCCCTGAGAGGGGGCTGAATCATACCACCTTGGTGAAAGTTTCCACCGACGATAATCTAGTAATTTGGTGTGAAAGACGGAATAGTGCCACTAGGATTAAGACTGCCAGTAGAAGATGAGGAAGGTCCTCCAAAAGGAAATTGAGGGAGTGTCGGAATAAAACTGGGAAGAGAGTGCCCAGAAGAAGAAGGACCACCAGGAGAGCCAGATGGGGTTTGCGTAGGAGTGGGAATGGAAGCATTCAGCACACGGTATCCAGGTGGTAGTGTTGGGGTGACACTGGGCGTTCATGGTGTGTTTATGGGAGCGAGACTAACCGCAGTAAACCCGGTGTGAACACTCGTAGTATCTGTGTGATGGGCCATTTCGATAGGGATGGTCAAGACATGGTCAGATCGCAGGGCGTCTATACCAAGAAAGAGATAGGTGGTAGTAAATGGTACTGTCTCTAGACTAGAGATTTCAAAAATCACAGGTGGGGTGATTTCGAAAATCACAGGTGAGCCTGGACCAAAAAGGTCCCATTTAAAAACACCCATAGACCAAAAAAGATCTTGGCCTTCGATGCCTAGAAAGGGTCCAACTGGTGATCCAGAAGACGTAACAACTAAGTCTCTGGAAGAATTAAGTCGCATAAATGGTCGCTCAGAATCTGGGTGAAGTCGAAAGTCCTCTCGAGTATTGGTGATTCGGAAATGTTCGAGAGAGTCAGTTCATTCCACTTGTGGTGTGGTGACGTCTGGGACTTCACTCCGCTGAGGAGAGCCCTCAAGTGAACTTGTAGGAAAGGGTTGAGAACCTTCCATATGCTCTGGAGATAAACCCTGCATTCTACGTGAACGACATGGAGGAGCTATTATGAACGAGTGACAAACTTACGAAGAAAATAGTATAGTTAACTTTGGTAAACAACAACACGCGCTAGTAAAAAAAATCTAGGAAACAACACCAAGCAAACAAGACCTTCTAATTCTGAAGTTACTAGTTGGTGATGAAATCCAACGTCGTAACAATAAGACGAGAAGGGGCTGGGCTAGGGTGGAAAAGTTACGCTGACAACCTGCTTAACGGAATTACACCCTGGTGCAAGATCCCACACATAATCATGGGTATACCCTCCAAGGAGCCCGAGTGAGTTTGGCCAACGTCGATTCCAGGTACCGTGAAGACTTTCCCCTTCACAGTCACCTTGTGTAAGACCCTAGAAAGATAGGCCTCTAAGGCTACCACCGACAACAATAAAGCCTGGGGGGACAGTCGACAGTCTAATCCACACGCAAGGGTAGGGTATCTAGCCTGAAATCAACTTAAAAGGCTTCCACTCATCATTGTGGGTATACCTCCGAGTGACCCTCGTAATACATGCAATCTCTACACCGATATCAACAAAGCAGGTTGAGTAACTCTGTCAATATCAATGTGACCTCGTGTTTGACCCTTGTGTGAGAAGGGCTTCCCAGGACAAGATGTTGTAAATGAAATTTGACACTCCTTAACACAAGATTCTATTGTGTGTTTTGTTCTTTGGAGAGTGTATCTCTCTTCCTATTCCAAAGCGCTAGGCTAGCTAAATGTTGGTGTAATAGAGCCCTAGAAAAGAGTTACTAGTTAAATTTTACGATTGCGCAGTGTTATTAAGGGTTGTTGTTACTCAAAGGAAACGGAGATGAAACTGATGTTGTATAAGACTCTGACCCAACGATGCATGGATAAGAATGAAATATAGCAATTTTCGTTCAATGAATCCTATGTATAGGAGGGAAAAAGAAGTTTTCCAAATCAAACTTGAACTACAAGACACAATTTCCTTTAAAATACAATTGCAACAATTCACGCAAAAAATAACAATTCTCTATTGTTTCTTTTTCAATAACTTCAACAATTGATTTTCAATAATTTCGAAAATGAAAATGCTTTTGAAAGAAAAAACATTGTTCACTTTTCAAAAAGGACCTACACCATATGGTGAGAGTGAAGAAAACCAAAAACTAATGAACAAGCAATAGATAAAAACCCAAACCAATCTTTCAATGCAAACAAAAATAACAAGCAAACCAAACTAGCCTTTTCAATTGCATGAGAAAAATGATCTTTCAAATAATGAGAAAATGATAAAGACAACGAAGCTCAACTTTCAACCGATCACCGGTTCTTAACCAAACAAGTACACTCAGATATCAAAATCAGAGAGTATATCTTTGCCAGAAAAGTCAAGAAATGAAAGTCAAGAAAAATGGACAGGAAAAGCATTTGAAATCCTAAGACTGTTCGTGCACAAAAACGAAGACAAGAAAAACATCAACCAATGGTCCAAGAAACTCTTTTTAGGCACCTAAACTGATTTGGGCAGTTGAAGATGCAAAAACTCTTAAAGCCAAAATTTTGAAAAAAAGGGTTCGCAAGCTAGCAGTATTACACAGTGTGAGAATAGGTCATTCTCGCAAGTGAGCTTTGAGAAGAGTGCGAGAACCTCGCATTGAACCTAAAAGTAGGGTGCGAACTGAGTATATTCTCGCAGGCCACTGTGGAGTGCAGTGCGAGAATGTCTGAAACTAATCAAATTTTTGGAAAAAGACACAAAATTGAAGAGGCCTCTGGACCCAGAGGGTCTATCGGGGTATCCTGAAGACTCAGAGATTGATATGAATGGAGAAAGGTAAGGAAAAAGAAAAAGGCCAAGGAAAAATACTAAAAACCACAAAGAAAATGGGTTATGTCCCTAGTGGAGTCACCAATTTTGTTATCAGACTAATCGGTAGGTGCGGACACTAACTGATCTCCCTAGATCCACCTGGATCTAGAACAAAACAGGATAGGACATGACTCTTTCCCTAAGTTATGACCATTGAATTAGCTAGTAGGAAGGAACAAGTAACATACCTTTGTATCGCTTCCTAGGGTCTCTGTTTCTCCTGCTTCGCTCCAGCGCTCTCGTGAGGTCAAGATCAAGACAACACAAGCCAACCAAAGTGAAGATAGAAAAATATATTCAACTGTCAACTTATGTGTATGATCAAGGAATTACACAATAAAGTGAGAATGACTTTATGGGAAAAGGACATGTCACTATATCATATTAATTGAAAGTAGAAGATTACAACCTGATTGCCTTGATGTCGCAAGCTCCCTTTCGGTGGCTCTTGGCTCCAACACACACACTTGCTCAATCCTTGTATGAATAAGATCAAATCCTCTGGATAGATTTGCTAGAGTCTCCAAGCTCCTGTTCAAGCTAAGTCCTTCACACAATTCTTTCACCAATTCTCCAATGAATCTTGCTTAACCTTTTCCATGAGAATTCCATCAATATATAGGAGAGAATGAGATGGTTACTTGGATAAGAATGATCCCACAATATCAGGGAAACCAATACAAGGATAACCATTCGAATGCCAACCCATTCTTCTAGAAGATTCCCTTCTAGAACCATCGAGAATTCATCTTTTTCCAAGCTTTAGAGAAAGTTCGCACCCTAGCTATGTAGCACAGTGCGAGAAGTTCACACCCTAGCTTAAGGCAGCTTGTGAGAATGGGTCATTCTCGCACCCTAGTATATTGGCAACCTACGAATTCTCTTCAAAAGTAAGTTTTCTGGGAAGAGATGAATGTCACTTTTCTCAGGATAAAGTTCTTATGAGGAGCCTGAGTACACCATCATGATGACCAAAATCATGGGTAACAGTATGTTCTACCTTTATCTCTCCCAGACGACTTTGACAACAACATAAAAAAAATTATTTATGAACTTGGCAAATACATGAGGTAAGTATTGTTTTATAAGGAAAATGTACTTCTTATGTGATTTGTAGAGAAACTTATTGACATATTATCTTTTATCTGCAAATTTGTGGATGCCTTGATATTATTTTATTACATAAACATTTGTAGGTGGTTATCATCAAAAGAAATCCATAAAGAATATATAAGGTATTGGAAGAGAGAAATTCCCCGACCAATGTGTCAAATGCAACAGTATCTACCTCTAGCATTTTTCAATGCACAAGAACACTACCTCATACACCAAGTTGAGGAGATTGAATTATGTGGACCAATACACACAAGGTCAATGTGGATGGTGGAGAGGCAGTTGAAGTCACTAAAGGATTTTGTTAGACAAAGAGCATGTATGGAGGGTTCTATGGTTGAGGGATATATGGTATATCAATGCATGGTGTATATTAGTCAATATCTACCTAAATTAGCAGAAAA
>ML823538.1:39329-49547 GCA_009831015.1 Picea engelmannii
CATATTACAATGTAATATGGCATTACCATATTACATTGTAATATTTCATTACCATATTACATATCTCATGTAATTTTTTTTTTTAAACTTAAAGGACACGTCACAATATCGACGATAGTTCGTCGAAAGACAATGTTTTATTTTGAACATCGTCGCAATAGCCACGAAAGTTCGTCGCAATTTTCCATGGATTTGTGTCACACATACAACATTTGCGTCGTAAGTTTTTGTCTTGGCAGAAATTTTCGTCGCTATTGCAACACATTTTCTTCGCAACGTTCCACAAATGCATCGCACATACAACATCTACGTCATAAGTTTTTGTCTTGGCAGAAATTTACGTCGCTATTGCAACGCATTTTCGTCGCAACATTCCACAAACGTTTTTACATTGCCACATTTGTTCGTCGTAATTGCCACAAAGTTTCGTCGTAATTGTGATGATGTGTAATATTAACCTATCTTGATGACAATGACACGTGGCGAGATAATTTCGTCTCTGTTTCCACGAAAACCTAGTTCGTGGATATAGCGACGAAAAAAATTATTGGCTTTCGTGGAAATTGAGACGGATAAGTGTGGCAATAGCAACGAAAAACCGTCGCAAATTTGGTCATATGTACTAGTGTCATAAATCAACTTGTTTCTATTTTGATTGATTCAGGAGCAAGTAATTGCTACATTGATCCTAAGATAGTGGATAGATTACTTTTGGAGAAAAGTAAACATGGAAAAGCAAGTTTGTTTCAGTTAGCCACTGGAACCAAAAGAAGAATCCATGTTATGGTCAGAAGTTGTTCCATAAGTATTAATGGTGTGAATACTAGTGTTGATCTAAATATCATACCATTGGGGTCTTATGATATTCTGATTGGAATGGATTGGTTGGAAAAGCATCATGTTGTCCTAGATTGTCATAAAAAGACATTTACATGTCTTGATGGAAATGAAAAACAGAGCATTGTGAAAGGATTTCCAAGACCCATCTCTATAAGGAATATTCCATCCTTACAGCTAAAAATATGTTTTAGGAAAGGATTTCCATTGTACGCAGTGCATGTGGAAGAGCTAGATAATACAAAGGGGCCAAGCCTCGAATATTTCTCAGTACTACAGGAATTTGAATATGTATTCCAAGAAATACCTAGGTTTCCACCAAGAAGGGAGATATATTTCTCAATTGATTTACTACCAGGAGTTGCCCCGGTGTCAAAAACTCCTTATAGAATGAGCACACCATATTTAAAATAATTACAAATGAATTTGGAGGAATTGTTGAAGAAAGGGTACATACGTCCAAGTGTTTCACATTTGGGAGTACCGGTACTTTTTTTCAAAAAGAAGGATGGAACCCTTAGGTTGTGTATTGACTTCCGACAACTGAACAAGTACACTATAAATAACAAGTATCCTCTACCCCGAATGGATGACCTCTTTGACCAACTAAGAGGAGCAAAGATATTTTCAAAAATAGACCTGAGGGCAGGATACCATCAGGTAAGAATCAAGGAAGAAGACATTCATAAGACAACCTTTAGTACCAGGTATGGGAATTATGAATTTGTAGTGGTGCCATTTGGACTGACCAATGCACAAATTGTATTCATGTTCTTAATGAATGGCATGTTCAAAAATTATTTGGATAAGTTTGTCATAGTATTCCTGGATGACATACTTATCTATTCTAAGTCTTAAGAGGAGCATGAACATCACTTAAGACTGGAATTGCAAGTACTGAGACAACATCAATTGTATGCCAAGTTGAGTAAGTGTTCTTTCTATCAAAAGAAGATCTATTACTTGGGACACATTATTTCAGAGCAGGGCATAGCAGTAGATCCAAAGAAGATCGAAGATATTAGAGGATGGCCAACACCCAGAAATGTGTCAGACATCAGATCTTTTATGGGATTAGTTGGCTACTACAAAAGGTTCATAGTAGGGTTCTCTAAGATTTTTCATCCCATCACTTATTTTCAAAAGAAGGGAACTAAATTTGAATGGACACTCAAGTGTGAAAATAATTTCAATCTATTGAAGGAATTACTTACTAGTGCACATGTGTTAAATATTGTTGACCCAAATGAAATTTGTGTGGTATGTATAGACGCATGTAAAGAAGGACTTGGAGGATTCCTCATGCAAAATGGACATGTCATTCGATATGAGTCCATAAAGCTTAAGGAACATGAGAGGAACTATGCCACCCACAACTTGGAACTTGTTGCCATTGTTCACGCCTTGAGGATGTGGAGGCATTATCTCATGGGGAAGAAATTTGAATTAAGGATAGACCACATTGGCCTGAAGTATCTTTTGAACAGCCAACCTTGAATGCCATGCAAACAAGATGGCTGGAATTTTTAAGTGAATATGACTTCGATATCAAGCATATCAAGGGAAAGGAGAATAAATTTTTCGATGCACTTAGTATAAGAGTTCATATCATGCATGCTACTGTTGTCAGTATGCATCAGTCAGACTTGAAGAGAATAATTTTAGATGGTCTTGTTACAGACCAAAATTACCTACAGGTAAAGGAAAACTTACAACAAGGAGATGTACAATAGAAAAAAAAGGAGAAGGACTTCCTGAGGGACTGCATGGTAGAGAAGGGTGGAGGTCCATTCTCTTGGGCAGTACAGGTTGGGGAGAAGAGAGTTGGGTACTTAGATTGTTGTGGGTTTTGGGAAACCTATGAGATCTTGAGAGCTTACTAGTTTGGGAACCCAAGTACACTCTAGAACCTTCCTTGTGGATTCATAGCCCTGGCTCGGGGGCAACACTATTGTTGATATTTGGAGCAGTGGTGTCTAAGGTTGGGTGGAACGTCCTTGGTCTACAACCAGTTGGTGTCATATTTCATCAAGATAAGTTCTCTCTCTTATGTTATCATTCACATGTATATGAATGTATTTCCATTGTATATTTAATTATAATTTAATTGAATCTTTAGACTATGCATGTTTGTTGACTACTATTGTGCATGTCGTTAAAGTCTTTTGTTTTATGCATCCTTAAATTTTAAAAAGGTATCGGTAAGAGAAATAAGTCCAAGGGCGGGCTTGAAGGTAGCGTGCCCTGGCCCGTGGGTGGTTGGGGATGTTACAAAATGATAAAGGAAGATAGATTACTCATGCATAAAAATAGAATCTATGTTCTTAGTTCCATAGAACTGAGGAATTTGGTACTGAAGGAAATGCATGATGTTCCTTATGTTGGACATCCTGGTTACTAGAAAACAATTATAGCAGTAAGAAGCCAGTTCGTTTGGCCAGGAATGAAGAAGAATTATTTTTATTACATCGCTTGATGTATGGAATGACAGAAGGTGAAGGTTGAGCATAGGCACCCAACAGGTTTGCTACAACCATTTTCAATCCCAGAGAAGAAATGGGAAGTGATCACCATGGATTTCATCACATGATTACCCAGAACGAATAAGCAACATGATTGAATCATGTCGGTGGTTGAAAAATTAAAAAAGGGTGCTCATTTTGTGACTGTGAAGACAATGCATACAACGACTAATATTGCAGAAATTTTCATGAAGAAAATTGCTAGGTTGCATGGGATACCTAGGACAATTGTCTCGGACAAAGATACAAAGTTTACCTCCAATTTTTGGAGGGGATTGTTTAAAGGATTTGGCACAAATATAAACTTTAGCACAACATATCATCCCCAGACAGATGGGAAAACAGAGAGAGTCAATCGAATAATTGAAGACATGCTGAGAATGTATGTGATGGATAAGCCATCTAAGTGGGAAGATTACTTACACTTGGTTGAATTTGCATATAATAATGGTTATCAAGCTTCATTGAGAATTATCCCATTTTAAGCCTTGTATGGTAGGATATGTGATACTTGAGTAAGCTAAGACAACCCAACAGATAGAGTGGTACTTGGGCTGAAGTTGCTCAAGGACATGGAAGACTAGGTGGTCAAGATCAAGCAGAATTTAAAGGTAGCTCATGATAGACAAAAATTTTATGCAAACAAGAACAAGACAGTTAGAGAATTTGAAGTAGGGGAGCATTTACTTTCGAAACTGAAGCCCAAGAAAATCTCTTTGAAATTGGGTAGTTGTACAAAGATGGCAACCAGATTCTGTGGTCCATTTGAAATATTGGACAGAAAAGGGCCAGCTGCATACATGCGTGCATTGCCTACTTCCATGAATGTGCATAATGTATTTCATGTATCTTTATTAAAGAAATATGTACATGATCCTAACCATGTTATTGATTGGCGTCTGATTCAGGTAGAGACAGAGGGAGATTTTCAGGTTCAACCAGTGCGGGTATTGGACAGAAAAGTCAAAATGCTCTGGAATCGAGTTATAGAGATGGTAAAAGTTCAGTGGACCTACTACAGTCCTGAAGATGCTACCTGGGAGCATGAAGATGCCATGCGGGCAGAGTACCCACAGATTTTTGAATAAATTTGTGATTTTGATCTCTATTTTGTATATGCACTCAGGAGAGTGCCAAAATAAGGGGGAGGGGATGTAACACCCCAGGTTTTGAACCCCCATTTTAAATAATGTATTGTTACAATGCTGAGAGGCCTGAGTTCCCAAAGAATTATTAAAAGGCTAGTGTTCCCAAGCAATGTAATTTTTTTATCATTATTAATAATAAACACATCGTTGGTTGTTAGACAGACAAGGACTAGAGTTATAGGGGGCTATGATTCCACAAGAGAGGGGTCTTGAGGGACTAAGTGTTTATTCATATTCTAATTACCCTTTTTTTTCTAAAAAAGGGGATCAATTATGTGATCTTCTTGGGGAAGGCCAGGAGGTTCTTGATTCCCCACAAGAGATACTTAAACCCATCCCTGGTCTGATTGTGGGGTTGGTCGTGGGTTGTTGGTAGTGGGTCATTGGTCATGGGTCATTGGTCGTTGGCTTGTCCACTCCTTCCCTTCTTTATTTTCATACCATTCTTTCCCTCACACACTTTCATGCACCCACTTACCCATCCATTGATCCATCCTCATCCGTGTCTTGGCTTGGGAAAGGGAGACGAACTGCTAAAGAATTAGCCACAGGATAGTTGGTTGTAGTGGTCGCTGGTGTGATCCAGTCATGACTTGAGGCCTGCATGTCTGAGATGTGTTGGCCTATGCCCTGTTTTTCTCACAACTACGAGTCCTGAGAGTTTCAGCATTGATATTCTGGACCAGTTGTGCTGGAGGCCCCAAAATAAAGGAGAAATACTGCCTAAGGGACTGTGTGGCAGAGAAGGGTGGAGGTCCATTCTCTTGGGTAGTATGGGTTGGGGAGAAGAGAGTTGGGTACTTGGATTGTTGTGGGTGTTGGGAAACCTATGAGAGATTGACATCTGACTGGTTTGGGAACCCAAGTACACTCTGGAACCATCCTTGTGGATTCATAGCCCTGGCTCGGGGGTGACATTGTTGTTGAGATTTGGAGCAGTGGTGTCTATGGTTGGGTGGAACGTCCTTGGTCTGTAGCCAGTTGGTGTCATCTTTCATCAAGATAAGTGCTCTCTGTTATGATATCATTTACATGTATATGATTGAATTTCCGTTGTATATTTAATTATCGTTTAATTGAATCTTTAGACTATGCATGCTTGTTGACTGTTGTTATGCATGTCGTTAAAGTCTTTTCTTGTATGCATCCTTAAATTTTAAAACAATATCGGTAAGATAAAGAATTACAAGGGCAGGCTTGAAGGTGCATGCCCCAGCCTGTGGGTGGCTAGGGATGTTACAAAATTCCATATTGCTCCCCGTTTTCCCAAAAAAACGTCATTTAGGGCCTCAAAACAGCTCCAGAAGTTTCAAGACCCGAAAAACGGCTAAAAATAGTAAATTACCAAAATTGCCAGAAAATTGTTTTGAGCCAGTTGGAAAAGTTGGGTGGCCACCGATATCCACCTGGATCACACGAGCCTATCAAACACATCATACACACAAAGGCACCCTGGCCTCAAAATTGATCGCACTTAAGTTGTTGCACGCGGTATCCTAGAATGTGCACACTTCCTCATTTTACTGCGTAGCACATGCACACACTATCCCATGAAAGTTGCATACAAAAATGATATCAAGAAACTCACCAAATTAAGTACATTTGTATTTACATTTACAACTAGGTTATGCCTAGGGATATTACAGAAAGGAGCATTAGACTGAAAATATTGGCCCCAGGTAGGATTTACAGAGCCTGGATATGGTTGTCCGGTATTAGGGGGTACAAAAGAATTTGCTTGAGGAGTTTTCCCCCCATGTGGTTGTTGATTTCCTTGGAATGGAAAATTCCAAGGTTTATATTGTAATCCAGGTGTATATTTATTGTACACTGGGTTACAAACCCCAACTTGGGGTTTCCCCCCAACTTGAGGTTGGCCTCCAATAAGAATTTGAAAACCAGAAGTGATAGAATGACTGGTGTCGCCAACTTGATTGGAGATACTTGGGCCCACACAATTAGATTCTCTAGGTGGAGGAGGAATTCTAGGCCCTCTAGAGAAAACCTGGGTAGGTGTAGGAACAAAACCGCTAGCATCATTATACCCAGGTGGAATAAAAAGATTAGGCCCTTCGGATGGACTCTGGGCAGGATTAGTAATAGAAGTATTCAGAGCATTGTACCCAGGTGGAAGTGATCAACTTGATCTAAGTGGAAGTGGCGTTCCAATAGGATCTTGAGTCATGACCGGAATTCCGACAAGAACATGTGTGACTTGTGGGACCGTGGTAGAGCTAGTGAGCTGGAGGGGAAGAATTGTATGAGAACCAACCAACAACTAGTCTGAAACCGTAACAACATTATTGGTCGTGCCAGTAAAATGATATAAAGGTATTGTATAAGTAGTGGAAGTCACATGTGTATGTCATGGTTAGGTTTATTTGGGCTCATTCCTAGTTTATAAAAAATATCGTGTCTCGAGGAGGTCCTCTAAAAAGAACGTCATCTAAAAAGAACGAACGGGGACTGAGCTAGGATTAAAAATTCCAGCAGTATGAACCAAAATTCTAAACGATTCACCCTGAAAGGGTGGATCGTCTACACCAGAATTTGCGTAAGTTCTGGTAGGTATTCTAGTATAGTCTTCAGCAACAATGTATCCTAATGAGTTTATTCAGAGAAAAATTGGATCTTGTATAACAATCAATAACAGATTTACAGGAAGTGTTGATTCTACCAATGGAGTAGCACTTCCAATATTAGAGGACGCGTCGTTATTGACTTCTCCTTCAGGAGAAGGACCCTCTGGTGAATTAGGAAGCAAAGGAGTGTATTCTTCTGGATCTTTGGAGGTAACCCTTTCATCCTACGTGAACGGTGAGGGTCGATGTTGGCCACACCAAATAAAGAATGAAAGAAATATATGGCCAACTAGAGAAACAAACATCACTCACTAATAAAATCTAGATATCAAACATGCAAGCAAACCTTCTTATTTCCAAGTCACTAGTTAGTGATGAAATCCAACGTGAAATCAATACAAGAAGGGGTTGGGATAAAGCGAGTGGAAAATTTACGTTGATGACCTTCTTAAGAGACTTACACCCTAGTGCAAGCTCCCACATATAATCATGGGTATACCCTCTAAGGATCCTGAGTGAGTTTGGCCAACGTCGATTCTAGGTAACTTGAAGACTTACCCCTCCACAGTCACCTCATGTAAAGACTCTAAAGGGGTAGGCCACTAAGGTTACCAATTACGACAATGATGCATGGGGAAGCAATCGACAGTCGATCCACGCGCAAGGGCAGGGTATCTAAGCCCGAAATCGCCTCAAGAAGGTCCACACAAGATTTTATTCTCAAGTTACCCCCAATAATATTGATCTGAAAATAGAAGGCTGACTTGTTATGCTATGCAAGCACCCCTACTTCATTAAAATAAACTTTACAGGACCTTGCTTCATGTGTATAAATATGCAATATAAACTTATGTGTTAAGTTTTATGCTTCTTCTTGTAAATGCTTATGTGTGAGAAAATTGTTCTTTTAAATGGTTAAACATGTGCTTTAAATGAAATCACAGCAACATAAATTGCAGCAAATAAACCATCAAACTCAGAACACTCACAACATGATAAAGGAGTTCACCCCCCTACGGGCTACATCTCCTTGAGCCTCCATAATGGACTTGGCTCTCTGGGATTAATTAGTCAAAAGTTCTTTTACAAGCTGCTTCTCACCTCCAATGGAAAAATAGACTACACCATTGATATTAGAACACATAAAAACCCCAAAAATGACTAATACAACTCTGAAAACGGATCATGGCTCATCTGGGCATGACCTCTTCTACATGTGGCCATAAGCTTCACTGAGATTCTCTTTGGCAAAAGCACCTGTAAAAGTCCTCAAAATCCCCTGAAACATGTCCCAATGTGTTCAGAGCATATCAATTAGCCAAAAATGATTATTCAATCACTGAAAACAAATATAGGCTCACCAAACCATGTCCTCCATCAAAGAGGGCTGAAAGTTCCCTCGAGCTTCCTGAAACTTCAATGGTGAAAAACTCGCATGAAGAGTCTTCAAATGGCTGTGAAAACGGCACCAATGGATCCAGCATGTCCAAAAACCCCTGGTTGGGCTTTTACGGCACCTCAATCGGCCAAACGGTGAATAAGTTAGGCCTCCTCCATTTTCCTCCTTCAAGCTTTGCTGGAACTGGTTCTACAGAACGCACCTCTGTGTGCTTGTACCTGGAACACACTCCAAAACGCGCGTTTAAACCCAGCACTGAGCGGTTCCGAAAATGGTCCAAACTGTAGGACGGTTAGGGCGCCTCCAGCCCCCAACCGTCAAGCACAAGGGCACGTGGGTCATATGACCACGCTCCATAATAAAAAGGGCCAAAAAGTGGTTAACGGTTTGAAAACCGTGTAACTCCCGCTCTGGTCGTGAGCATATGGTGAAACAATGGAACCGTGGCTTGAATAACCCCGCGCCATTTAACAACCGAGAGTTTTAACCAAACCATAAAGGTAAACACGCGCAATGTGTTTTAAACCGCGCTCTGAAATATAAATGTGGTCACATTTAAACATGTAATAAAATCGTGGCATATAAAAACGTTTGACCCGCCTTTTAAACCCGCGCAAATGGTTAAGGTTACCACAATGGAACCCCGCGCTCCATTTATCCACCGGAACGGTCATATGTGGTGTGATATGATCGTGGGTTAACACCACAACACCTTTCCCGCGCCTCCGTTGACAAAGGTCATATGGGGTATGAAGAAACCTCGGGCCGGGGCTTAGCCCTGGCCCGACCCCTTTTCCAAACAACACAAAATGCAACTTCAAATATAATGTTTCCCATAATTCTAACAAGAAACAAACCGTGGCATAATGGTTAGCGGAGGTCTTTGAAAACTTTGGCATAGTGGGAGGTCACCGGTTCGAATCCGGTCGACCCCAAAATCTTTTGAACAACCAAACAATAACCCAAGAGCCAATAAACGGGTGCCACGTGGCAGCCCTTCATTGGGCCACGTGGCACCTTTCCATTCACCTAAAATATGCTACGTGTCACCATCTGATTGGACAACCACCATACAATAAAAATATGCCACGTCACCAAACTTCCACATCATCATGATGGTACGGCCCTGCCACGTGGCCGTACGGACTGTACGGACTGCCCAGTCAACACTTTCTTTACCTGTTTGACTTTTTCGAACAGATCGCTATATCTTTCGCTCCCGATGTCCGTTTGAGACGAAACGAATTGCGTTGGGTTCGTGACGATGAGGGATACTCTCACGTCCGATTTGAGGCAATTCCGAGAACTTTGATTTTTGGGCTAAAATTTGACCCCTGGTCCAGATTTTGATCACACCTTCCCACTGAAAGGCTTTTGGACCCACAAAAGCTTATGATCATCTTTCAAGTTATATCAAAATCTTTTCGACATCACCTGAATAGTCTGACATGCCGGGCACTGCAAATAGCTCTGTCCTTCAACCACTGCTCTCTAGCTGTTGCTGACCCACTGCTCTCCCTGTGCCTGGAAGACTGCCAACCTTCCCACTGAGAATCAAGTCCTTCTTTCGAACTCTTTGGCGTAAAAAAAAATCAGCTCTCCAATGGCTGCAAAAACTTCCTGCGACATCTTGTCACAAGCCAAGAAAACATCAATCTTGAAAACAAATCATACAAGATTGAAAAATGATGCCAACAAAATCTTTTGTTCTTCAAACAAACTGTCGCATC
>ML823538.1:59064-73368 GCA_009831015.1 Picea engelmannii
TCATTTTGTAAGCAGTCAATGTTCCTAGAAGTTGATCAAACTCCAAGGTTTTTAGATCATTAAGTTCTTCTATAGCAGAGACCTTTGGGTTGAACCTATCTGGGAGAGATCTCAAGATTTTCTGAACTAAAGAAGGTTCCTCAGTTTTTTCACCAAGTGCTTTCATTGCATTTACCATTTCTTCTACTCTCAGAAAGTACTTTCCAACTATTTCATCTTCCTTCATCTTCAGTTGTTCAAACTGTATTCTGTAGGTTTGAAACTTGGCGTCCTTTACCTTCTCATTACCTTCATAACTGCTAATGAGTTTGTCCCACATTTCTTTGGCAATTCCTAGGTGCATAACTTTTACGAATTTTTCTTCTACAAGCCCACTCAAGATTGCATTCATAACCTTAGCGTTGAACCTAAATTCTAGCTTGTCATCCTTATTAGCTAGCACAACTGGCTTTACATAACCAGTATCTACCACATCCCAGACATCTGCACCTAAAGCCATTATGTAGGTTCTCATTCTAACTTTCCAGAAGGCAAAGTTTGTTCCATTGAACAGAGGGGCCTTATTGGTCGATTTTCCTACATGGCTTGACATGTTTAAGCTCTAGGATCTACCCTTAGATAGAAGGGGCCGGCTCTGATACCAATTGTTTCACAACTGAGAGGGGGGGGTGAATCAGTTGTTCCCGTGCTTAAACAATTATGCTTCTTTTAAATTCTTTACAAGGAACTCAATGATGATCACAATAATACAGGGAAATAAAAAATGGCACATTCAGCATCAGTCACATTTATGAGAAACACAAAGACAGGTATTTTCCTGAGGAAACCCATACAGGGTAAAAACCTCTTCTTCTTTAGATGATAAGTATTATTTACATTCTTTACATTATCATACATATGAGCACCAACTCATTGTGAGGCTACAACCTCTGATTTGCAAGCTCCAACTTGCTGAGAGCACCAACTCTCTATTTTTCTCTAGCACCCACTAGAAGGAAGCACCAACTCCCTGGATTCTCTAGCACCAGCTAGAAGGAAGCACCAACTCCCTGGTTTCTCTAGCACCAACTAGAAGGAAGCACCAACTCCCTGGTTTCTCTAGCACCAACTAGAAGGAAGCACCAACTCCATGTGTTCAAGCTCCAACTTGAACCTCTGAGAACACCAGTCCTCCCTTGCACCTCCCTACCACCCAGAAATATAAATCTTTGCTAATGAAACTTATCACAATGATACACTATTTATCATTGGCTTACCAGACTTATCATTGTTATGCTATACTGTGCTGCCCTGTCTGCATCAGTGTCTTCTGCACACTCCTCTACGCTTTATGTTCTACACACGTTACGCACTATGTGCCATCTCCATTTGATCCACCATTCTTCTACTATGCATTTTAGCTGATGTACTCTCCTCCTTCTGCCCTCCTGAATCCCTCATCATAGTTGCAACCCCATCTCTTCTCTGTATCATGTACTTATAGCTTATGTGCACCTTGTGCATGCAATGTGCACAATTCCTCTGCATGCTCACACTGCGCCGATCTCCTCCACATCTCCAGTGCTCTTCCTGATCATCACAACTCTCCAGCTTCTCTGGTGGTTCCCACTACGCGTCTAGCATCACTGGGTATTAAAATGAGATTCCTCAGCCTCTCTGGTAGTTGAGACTACTCATCTTCTCTACAACAGTCGAGCTTATCCTTTTTTTTCAGTTACAGACTTCAACGCTCATCCATCTGTCAATCCCCTCTAAGAATAGTCTTCATTCACTAGAAGAAGCTTGGAGACTCTTCAGCTCCTCTAGCGATCACCCAGAAGTCTCTTCGAATCTTCTGGAAGAAACCATCAATGGTTTCTAGCAGTTACACTATGAAGAGAAACATTGGCCCTCCAATCATACTCAAATTCACCTGCACTGTTGGATTGGCTCCATGGGATATTGCATTCATTTCGGCATTTTGGCATTCGGCAATTCGGCATTCGTGTGACCAAGTGTCTCGACACTCCCAGTCGCGATCCCTGAAATTTCGAAAAGGAGCTTGTCTGCACTAGCTCCTTCCCCCATCTTCCACCAATATGACCATAGGCTACATCCATTTCACCTTTTCGGTATTTTCGTGAACTTATGACCTTCATCGACGCTGATCGACGGTCCATGATCTCGATGAATTGATGGTCTAGATCTCATCATGAATTCGCATCTCACAATTCCTTAGATGGAGGTTCTCGTCACTCCAAGTCACGATAGGCGAGACTCCGAGATGGAGCTTAGATCAATGGTCCAGAATCTTGGTGTATTGACGGTCCAGATCTCATCGTGAATTCGCATATCGCAATTCCTTAGATGGAGGTTCTCTTCACTCCAAGTCGCGATAGGCGAAACTCTGAGATGGAGCTCAGATCAATGGTCCACGTTCTTCGTGATCCAACGGTCCTGATCTTTTCGTGATCTCGCATCTTGTTGTTCCTTAGATGGAGGTTCTCATCACTCCAAGTCACGATAGTCGAGACTCTGAGATGGAGTCTGATCAATGGTCCAGATCAAACCTCGATCTGACGGTTAAGATTGTTTCGCGATTTCGCATATCTCAAATTTGAGAGGTTAGGGAAACCCGTTCCTTTGACTTTCCAGTCAGTGACATGATGATCTTTCGCCACGTGTCCTATGGAACCAACAATCCAGATCTTGTCATGATTTCAACACTTCACAAAACTTCTTTATGCCTGATCAACGGTCCACAATTCTTGGTGATCTAACGGTCCAAATCTTTTCGTGAATTCACATATCGTGAGTTTGAACCTCTTTCCTTTGAATTTCACGACCTGCGAAACTACGAAATGGAGTCTTTGTGGTGCTCTAATCTTTCACCACGCGTCCTCTTGATCCAATGGTCCACGACTTTCCTCGATGGACGGCCAGGATTCCTTCACAGTTTTGGAGAGTTGTATGACTCTTGGGCTTATCCGCCTTGTAGCTTCACCATATCTAATGGCTATTGATCCTTCGTAGATACCCCAGATCCTACAACCCAAATCTTCTCGCAATTTCGCCACTTCATGATGGTTCTCCCTGATCCAACGATGGTCGGATCTTATGCTCAGATCTGGCACCTCAGATCTGTCCTCCTCTTCTGCGTGTTCTTCTTGTTTACAATCAGATCTGACGGTCCTCCTTCTTTCGGGAATTTAACTGGGATCCAACGATCACTAGCGCTTCTCCTCCTGAGCTTAGGCACTGTAATCGACTATGCACTAATTACTCCTAATCTTACTTTGTTCATGTTTTTCATCGATTCTTACTCTGATCTTGTCATCAATGACCTGCCTACAATCCTTTGCACGTTTGTTGCCATCTTTGTTGTTGTACTTGCCATCAATGACAAGCATACACTGTCTGTAAAACATGCCAACACTTGCAATATGAAGTAAAAGATAAAACTTATAAAGCTTATGAAAAAGACTCCCATTCACTTGAGAAACAATCAAATCCAAGCTAAAAGATGCGAACCAATCATTCACCAAGACTAAAAGTTCACCCCAAAAAGTAATGACAAATCTGAGCAAGGAGAAGAAAGTTGATTATCACTCCAAAAGTTTCTACAGGAATCATCACAGGCTACAGAAGAGAATAGTGCAACGATGAAGGATCATCACAGGCTAAACGAAAAAGAAAGTGTGACATCGTCACTTTGGTTCACACAAGAAGGGTGCGACGATGACTGGACATAAGAAAAAAATGGAAAAAGGATAGTGTTTCTCAATGAACTTTCAGAACCAAGGAGTCAAGATGGATCACCCAAAGACTTAGAGAATGAAATTGACCAAAAGTAGAAAAAAAAGGAAGCAAAAAACCAAAAGAGGGTGTTCCCCAGTATGGTTGCCAATTTTTTTATCGAAAAAATCGGTAAGTGTGGACAAAAACTAATTTCCCTAACTTCAAAAAGAAGCTAGAACAAAATAGGGAAGAATATAAGTTTCTCCTTAGATTTTATTGTCATATAAAGTAGTTCGAAGAGGGACAAATAACATACCATTTAAATGACGTTTGATCCTCATTGGCGTCATCCTTGTTGCTCCATCTTTGGATTTTTGGGATGGTGAACCTGTTAAGAAGCACAAACCAACAAAGAGAGAGAACATCGATATATGTATTCCAATGAAGTCTATGTATAAAATCAAGGAGTTATACAATAAAAGTAGAGACACCTTTATAGGGAAGAAATGTATTACCGCATTATATTGAATGAAAGTGGAGAATAAAACCCATGCCTTGATGTTGCAAGGTCCCTTCCAATGGCCCTTTTCTTCAACACATACACCTTTTCTCCAATGCTTTTGATGAAGATCATTCACAACCTGACTTGGAGAGCTAAAGCAAAACTATCTCAAGTACAATCTACAACAGAATTCTTCATGCATAAGCCATCCTAGACTTTCCCATGAGAGATACCTATTTATATAGGGTGAAATAGGGATGGATGAGGATATTAGGATGATCCCACTAAATTACAAAAGCGAGTAAGATCCAAACCGATCGAAGGCCACCTCATCTTCTAGAACTTTCATGAATTTCTCCTTTTTCTCTTGTTTGAGGATCGTCGTGCCCTATGCATAGGCAACATGCGGCGACACTACAGTCTAGTTTCGGTGCATCATGTGACGATCAATCATAGTCGCACCCCAAGCAATAAGTAGAGTGCGACGATCTCCTTTGATATGGTTTTTAAGGAAGAAAATATAATCCACTTTTCACATGGAGAAAGTCTCATTTAGTATCTTCAGAGAACATGGAAGTGAGTTATGCACATATCTTCAGTTGATCACAAGGGTGACAAAAATAATGTGTAACACCTGGGTCATCATCATGCCAAGCACTCCAACTTATCACTAGACCTAATAAAAAAGGAATAATCTTCCATATGTTGTAAATTAGCCTAAAATCCATAATTTGACAACATGTCTTTCTTCAGTTGTAGTTGTTTATGTCTCTACACTTAGTATTTCTCTTTTCAAATATGTATTATGTACTTGAATACATGCACTCAAGATCTCCTTGGGTTTAGTTTTGGGTAGCATTCCATAGATTCCAAATTGGTATCAATCATGATATCTTGCCCTTGGGCAGGTTGCCAACTTTTTCAGTTATAGGAACCTAAGATGGAGGTGGATACTGATGCAAAGAGTAAATTTGCTTGACTAGACAAATTTCATATCAATACTTGTTGTTCCAACTGGGAAAGTTTGGAGCCATATTTTCAAAACATGCAAATCAACACAATTGTTGATATGTATGGATAACCACTCATATAAAGGGTGGAAGGAATACATGTTTGTATGTTATGAATTATATCATGATCCATATTTTATTATTTTACAGATTCTTGCTGAAATTGATGGTCTAAATGAGACTACCTAGGTATAACAAATTTTGAGTTTGACTCTGCACTTTTGTAGTCTATGCACATAACCTTGGGAAACTTGTTGAAGCCATGTGGTTACTTGAATGTTAATATTTTGAAAATATTTGAGGCCATTTGATGGATCAGTTGTGGGGATCCTTCTAGATCACCCTTCCCAATTGAGCCTTCCAAATATATAAAAATAAGTCTTGGTTGGAGTTGGATATACTAGACAAAACATAGCTACCAACTTAATGAGAACCGTGACCTCAAAATGAGAACTCTGGCCCAAAAAACCCATATTTTTGCATTAAAAAACATCAAAATCAACCCCCAAATCAAAAAGTGGTGCTACCGGTAGAACCATTTTTTTAAATGGGGTCAAAATTACAACATTTTTCAAACATGGGCTTCAAAACTTAGAGAGTAGCTCAGAAAAACCTCAAAATCAGCACCTAAAAACAAATAAGATGCTTTTGAATTTTTTTTGTTCTTTTCAAAACATTAAATTTTGAGATCATTTGAAATCGTATTTTTATCACTTGGTACCATTAAAACCAAAACCTCAAAATCAACCATCAAATTGAAAAGTACTACTACCGGTAGCACTCATTCTAAAATTGGGGTGTGAAAATGACACATTTTTATAATGCGGTAAAATAAAAAAACGTTACGCAAAGCACAAGGTAATACATAATGCCACGAAAATACCACAATATAGTTTAAAAATTCAACTTCACTTTTAAATAATTTTTTACTTTTAATAATAAAGCAGTAAATACAAGTTACATTGAATGAAACATCAATAATTTCTTAAAAGTATTGTTATATTGACCATATTCAAAACATATGAGCTAACAAAATTGTGAAAAACAAAGAAAAACTAGAAAGAAATAAAAAAAAATTAAAATTTCCCTGAAAACAATAATTTAAAAAAAAAATACTTTTTTTTTCTTAAAAGGAAGAGCAAAAAATCCTTTCGAACTTAAAAAAAGAAAAAAAAAATTAGAAAAAAAAAATTGAAAAATAATCAAAATTCAATAAAAAAAATTAAAAACAAAAACATTTTAATAAAATAAAATAAAAAATTAACGAAAACACTAATATTATCTAAACTACAAATTTATTTAAATGTTTTTTTTTACTAATATGTTAATAATCTAAGAATGTTATATTCTAACAATGTTATAATCTAACATTGTTATATTATAACAATGTTATAATGTAACATTGTTATATTATAACATTGTTATAATGTAACAATGTTATATTATAGCAATGTTATAATATAACATTGTTATATTATAACACTGTTATATTATAACAACGTTATAATATCAATGGGACCTCGGTCAGGTCTGCGGGGGGACGAGCATCGCCTCAGCCCCCCACGGGCTTGGCCCAAGTCCTGTGGATGCCCACTGGACCTAGGTTAGGCCCGGCCTAGCCCAGGTCCATTGATATTATAATGTTGTTATAATATAACATTGTTATATTATAACAATCTTATAATATAACAATGTTATATTATAACATAGTTATAGGTCCGATAGACCAATTAGATCTTAGTGGACGTTAATCATCATCATCATCATAATATAACAATGTTATATTATAAAATATATTTATGTTTTTGTTTAGATATTAATTATTTTTTTTTGTGTAAATTTTTTTTTTTTTAAGTTTTTGATATAAATTTAAATTCTTTGTTGTAGTTTTAAGATGTTTCAATTTATTTTTGTTAATTTTTATTTAAATTTTGTATTAAAATTTGTATTTTAAGTTTTTTAATTTGGGTTTTTTTTTGGGTTCATCTTTTTAATGATTTTTTGGCTACACTTTTTTTTTACCATTTTGTTAATTTTTTCTATTTTTCTTTATATATATATATATATATTATTGTTTTCTTTTCCTCTTTAGCTTTTTAGGTTTTTCTTCAATGTTTTTTTCTTGTACAAATTTGTTTTTAAAATGTTTTTTTTTTAAATTTCAATTCTGTTTGTTTTCTTATTTATTTTAGTTTTTAATTGATCCAAAAAAACTAATTATATTTTTTTGCTAAATATTTAAAAATATTGTTATTTAACAACAATTATTTTCTATGTATTGAAGGTAAAAAAAGTGTGTTAAAAATGATATTTTCCACTATATTTAAAATGTATGGAACCATAACTTAATTAAGGACAGATGATTATATGAAAAATCTTAATTTCAAAAAAATAAATGGTGTACAACATTTTTAACATTGGATGAAGCATGGAAATATGATTAAAAACACGATTGAATAAAATAAAAATAAAAATAAAATAGAAAAGTTTGAAAATAGATGAAAAAACATCCTTGAGAAAAAAAGAAAAAAGAAAAAAGAAAAAAAAAATGAACAATTTGAAAATAAGTGAAAAAACGGCCATTTAAAAAAATCAAAGTGGAAACCTTATGTATCAGAAAATTTAAAATATCAAAAAAACATCTAAAAATGGAGGAGAGTGCTATCGGTAGCACCATTTTTAAAAACGAGGTAAAAAACTTGACCCCCCAAAAAATAAGAACCGTTAAGTTGGTAACTATGTTACAAACTATTGGTTGAGTTTCTAAATAGATGTAGAACTTAGTCAAAAAAACATATTGAAAAAACAAGAAAGACAACAATGAACCTGAGCTTGACCAGATGCTTCTTTCTTCAACCTTCATATGACAGATATAATGCATGGCAAGCATATGTCACCTTTATTTCATAAATCTATGTATGCATGGTATGGATTTTCTAACTGGTGTAATTTTTCCACCGGATATAAGAAATATAAGAAAGAAGCCACATGTATCTTGCTAAAATTATATGAATGGTACACTTTAGTTTGTTGCATTTTTTATATGAACTTTCAACCAATTAATCAATATCATTTTAAAGGGATAGGACACTATTTCATTATTTGGGATTACTTCATGTGTTTGTTATTATGATCTAAAACCATATCAAAATTTTATTACACTCATCTTTGTGTTGAGATATTTGAATGTTCAATTGAATTATATTACATGTTGAAGGTTAGATATTATTGCAACAATTTCATTATTAACTTAACATGAGTTTTTTTTTATTATATATTTATTTTTAATTTTTAATCTTAAAGATAGAAAAATACAATTAATTTTAATAATAAATAATGTTATTTTTGGAATTTGATTAGACAATAGGTTTGAGTCTTACTGCATGTTTTGACATTCCCAATGTTTGTAATAAATATTTTCCATTCAGTGTATTACTCTTTGAAAAATAATAATCATATCCTTGACAAATAGTAATCAATTTGAGATTCAGTTGGTTGGAATTTGGCACTTGCATTTTATTGTCATCGTAAGCTTCTCACCACCATCCATAAAAATCCTTCCATCACCACCATCATTAATAATCATATCCTTGGCCTCGGATGGGGTGACACGTGAACAAGAGGAACCATGTGGAGGCGGCATGGGAGAGGCCATTTATAATGGCTCTCACCACACACTCAGCCATTTATGAATGGCATCACCTCCGTCGGCCTTCATTCTCTGATGGAGCTTCGCACGAGATTTTGCAGGACGGATAGCCAGAGCATTAAGCTCTTGGCTTTAATGGCAGCCATTATAATCTATCCCTCCAACAGCATTGACGAAAATCTTAGGGTGAGTTCGAAGCTTGTTGAATAGCGGTGTAGCTGTGGTGTTTTCAGCGTACTGGCTTTGCTCCTTGCTCCTGCCATGCCGAGGTTGAGAGGGAAGCCCCATGGGGGAGCTGGCTGGTACATTGCCGACTCCAGAAGGAAGAGGCACAGGAACTTATAGCGAGCCGTGAGAATGGCTAGGCAGAGACGGCGTCGAATGAACAAGGCAGCTAGCTCGCCCCCCAGAACCTTCGTAGAAGAAGACCCGGACTTAGAACTCCCACTAGACTTCTCGGAGAGAAAATTTTTTACTGTACCAGACAATTGGGATCCCTCGACTTGTCTCGCTGCAGCAGAAGCCCTGCCCCGCTCCACAAGTGTCCCAGGTCCTTGCGCAACACAAAACGATGAGCACACTACCTGCGTGGTCGAGGAGGAGCCACCAAACAGCCCCAGCGGATTGCAGACAAACATGGAGGTGTCGGGACGAAGGGAAACAAAAAAAGAGCCGCAGACGCTGCCCTCGCCACCCCTCCTGCACCCGGAGCATTTGCAGTTGATATTCGAAGTTCAAAGCCTGGTCGATGACCAACTCTTCAGAGCAGTCTGCGTCATCCAACGCTTGGACATGCTCTATGTGGCCTACTCCAACGCCACTCCTCGACAACAATGACCAACCTGTTCTCAGCCATTCGCCATCCCAGCCAGTAGTGGAAAAGCGAAGGAAACTCACGAGGACTCCGGGGACTAGGTTTTCTTTTGTCTTGAATGTTTTCCAAATCTTTTTTTGTAGTCGTTTACCAGAGTTGTAGCTATGTTGTTGTTAGCATGGTTAGCATTAGAACAATAAGAATTAGTACAGTAAGAATGATGTCAATTTTGAATGAACACCCTGGTTTTCTACGGGCAGGGTGGTGCAGTGAACTCTTTTCTTGTGCTTGCAACTATGGGCAGGCCAGCTGTCTTGGTTTCCTACATAGGCAGGACAGCTGGCACCTGCGTGTCACATGTACTCCTTTTCTGAAATCATAATATAACAGGTTCCGCCCTTTTACTTAAAAAAAATAAAAAATCATATCCTTGACAAATAGTAATCAATTTGAGATTCAGTTGGTTGGAATTTGGCACTTGCATTTTATTGTCATCGTAAGCTTCTCACCACCATCCATACAAATCCTTCCATCACCACCATCATTGCATTGCCTTATTCAACTGTGTTTCCCTCTTCTTCAACTATTGGAATATTACATATTGGTTCATTATCTTTTGGAGCGACTTTGTCATATATCTTGAGGTAATCTCATATGGTTTTTGTATTCCCCTTTTTTCCTATGTCTAAATAACCTTACTTATTCTTAAAATGAATTCCAAATAAACCTCTATGCAATCAGATACCATTTTTTTCTTGATTATGAGATGAAAATCCCCTCAATAACCCTAGATATGCACACTCAAACACACAAAAAAATTAGTCTTCATTTTAACATAAAAGTTTCTCCACAGGAGTTTGCATTGTCCTACTAAATCATTCTAATATTCATATAGTATACACCCTACATATTTGAATTAAATGACAGTTATGTTCTCCGAAATTTTTTATGTAAATTTTCTTATCACCTTTTCTCTATCCAATAGGGGACCTACAAAAAAACAAATCCCCACTTCAATCTTGTTAATAACTACTTTATTAAATTAGTGGTCTAAATATCCATGTGTATCTCTTCATTTACGTTCCTGGTTATATTGAGTTAGTGGCCTTACATACCCATAGATCACTTTCCATTCTTGTAATTGTAGCCAGGGAGTAGTCGAAGACATGTTTCTAATGCATGGTTCTAGATGTATAATACATTCCTATTTATGTATTCTTTGACAATTACTATTTATGTATTCTCTGACAATTACTGCTTGCCAAGTATGTTAAGTGAGGTGCTTGAAGATGCAATGTAAATCCAAACTAGTCTACTTTTTATGGATGCAATGATTGAAGGTGAATTATAAAGTGGATACAGGAGGCATGGTTTCTCAAATGACTAGCATGATTATGGTGTTGGTTTTAAGGAGACACCTAAATCACACCACATAAATAGGGACAACATAGAATGCTAGGGAAAGGAAAGTAGGTTCATAAGTTAGCCACATATGACTGCTAAGAAATAATAATCTGAACATCCAAATTGTGTCACTAAACAACTGAAAGGATGTCAAAATCCAAAGATATAGAAAAAAACATACATACTAACTCAAAAACTCTTTGTATCTAGATTTACTTAATCTACATTAGCTCCATTGTTGGTGGTTTCCATTGAAACCATAATTTCCTACTTTACCCATTCCATTTTGGTCATATGTCATGTGAGTAACCCTAATTATAGTATAGAGTGCACCAGACTTAGGATATTTAGTACAACTCATGAAAGATCAAATTAAAATTTCTCGACACTTAAGCAAACAAGTTATGGAAGATTCAAAATTTCTAGATAAAAAAAATAAGTGCAATTTGATTGTAGTAGCATAACAATGACAACAATGATAAAGACAATAAGTTTATTTGGAGCTCTTCTTAGTGACAAGTCACCCACCTTAAGAGGCAAGTGAACATTGTATTCTTCTTCGCATATCAATATACAAGGGTATCCTTACATTTTTATTTTGATTGTGTCTTGTTTCTGGTTAATATGCAATTATATTATTTGTATACAGGGCTTTTGTCACACACACACACACACACACACACACACACACACACACACACACACACACACACATATATTAATTATTTCCATCCGTCAGAACATCGACGCCACTTTTTGTCAATAGTTCAATTAACTGGGAATATTTCCTACCTAGAGAAAATGTCGGACATATAGCGTTTCCATCACTTTTTCGTCGAACATTTTCACAATTTTGCGTTGCAAGTTTGTCAATTTTTCGTCAAACCTTTATCAATGTTTCATCGCCACTTTGTGATTGGGTCATTGGATGTTTGTCAAATTTGCGTCACCATTGTGATGAAACAATTCTTTGCTTCTTAGCAAGGCAATGTCGAAGACAAAGGCGCCTCATCACTATTTCATCCAAAGTTTGGCAATGTTTTGTCGACAGGTTCCTACATGTTTGTCATCAATTTGTCGCTTTTTTGTTGAACCATTTTCACTAGGGCGTCAATCTTGTGACGCAACTATGATGACCAAGTGACATGAATTGGCCAAAGTTATTGGAGCATGTTGGTCGCTCTTACAATGACGAGTGGTATCGGGCTTGTGACGATGTATGGAACTTCATAATTGTGACGCAATGGACGCAAAAAAAAAAAAATAGTGTTTCCTTCGTCGCAATTGGGACAATGTGTCGACGAACATGTGTCAGTAAATTGTCGAAAAATGGGCGCAATGTACTAGTGAATGCATAGTCAGTTGATAGTCCAAACTATTACTATGTATTTTTGGAGATCAATCCTTTATGGAAAACTACCCATCTTATTACACTTAATCATGCATATCCTTCATTATCAACAAGAAACAGATTCTCCAACATAGTTGAAATATTCTGATTTAGGAATACATGTTTCTTTACCCCTTCCTACCAAATACTAATTCTTTGTTATTCACCATTTATACACGAGCCCTCATCTCTTTACCTTAATTTGAATTCTTCATATACCTATATGCACATATATGCACACATTGGTCAAGTTTTAAACATATCACTCCCAAACTCATGTTCTTAAGACATTATCCTCACCTTTCAAGAACATGTATCAATGGTCATATTTATATCCTGACACTCTAGTCCACCATATGACGAGAACATAATTAAGGGAAGATATGAGAAATAGGTTCCCATTGGAAGGCCGATGATATCCTCAAGTGATCTTGTGTGGTTGTTTGAGGTGAAATTCTTGGCCGTAGATGCCTAACAATACAATTTAGGGCCTAAGGCTAGGGTTTCCTTCCTCAACCATGTCCAAGGCACCATGACCCAAATCTAGTGCTAAAAACCTTCTAATATATCACATATCCCCTCTTAAAGGAAAAAGATATCATATAAAGGTCCTATGTGGTGGTTTAGGTCCTCATTCATTTCCATTCAGCCTTAGAAGCTACTTTAGGGCCTAAGGCATGAGTTTCGTCCCCCAACCATGGTCAAGGAAATGAGACTCTTATGTAGATATCAAAACATTCTAATGGTGCCCATATCCCAACTAAGAGGGATATGATACTCTCAAGATGTTAGGTGTGGTGGTTCAAGGGATTAGTCATGGAGTTGGATGCTAGGAAGCTTACTTTAGGTCCTAAGGCTTGATTTTCGTTCCTCAACCATGTCTAATCCTCCATGACCCATACTTGGTGCCTAAAACCTTCTAATGGTGTCAATATTGCAACTCAAAGGAAAAATATCCTACAAAGAGGTCATATGTGGTGTTTTGAGGACTCATTGATGGTTCTTGAGCCCCATAAGCTACTTTTTAGGCCTAATGCATAAGTTTCATAAATTTAACCTTGGTCCAAGTCTTTAGGCTAATACCTAATTTGCCAAAAACCCTAATGGTACAATTATGCCCTCTAATAGGTAAAGAATAAACTTGGGAGGTTAGGAGTGTGGGTTTGAGGTGTTATTCTTGGCTTGGAAGCATCAAATCTACCTCTAAGTCCTAAATCCTAGGTTTCCTCCCACCACCATGTTGAGGAACCCTTGACCTATAACTTTTGTTGCTCGACAATTGTATTGTTGTACATAACTCCACTTGGAGGCCAAATATCCCCTTTATAAAACTAACTAATAAATTTATATTATATAAATAGTTAATAAATTATTGTATTAAATTTTTAATAAATTAAAATAAAAATAAATTAAAAATTTAATTTCATAAACTTCAAATATTTAATTAAATGATTAGGTCTCGGTGGGCCTAATGGTTAAGAACATGTGTTTCATTTTAAGAGGTCACAAGTTCAGATAGAGAGGGGGTAGGGTATGTATACCTTGGGGGTTCTTGTCCCACAAACAAGAGGGTCTCATACCCCAATTTAGTGTGGCTTAGGGGTGACCTTAAAAATAGATTATTATTATTATTATGAATGAATGTTTTGACAAATAACATGAATAACTCATTTAGAACGGACACGTTGTTCCACTTGGATGTACATTGTTTTGGGCTTTGGATCCATATATAATATCGAACACAACGATCTAACATTCTCGCTGGATCATCGCCTCTGAACCCATATAAACTATAAACCTCAGTAAAGCCTGGAGCAA